>CAUYRH010122294.1:0-15044 GCA_963574655.1 Perodicticus potto | reverse complement strand
CCCGCCACAACGCCCGGCCATTTTTTGGTTGCAGCCGTCATTGTTGTTTGGCGGGCCCGGGCTGGATTCGAACCCACCAGCTCAGGTGTACGTGGCTGGCGCCTTAGCCCGCTGAGCCACAGGTGCTGAGCCGGTAAGGGTGATTTTTAATAACAGAATAAACCACTTAGAATACAGCCTTTGTTAGTGTTATGTCACAGCCTATGTTACGTCCTTAAAAGAAACAAATGACTAAAACACCAGAACGTTGCTAGCAATCAACCAGCAAACCTTGGAAGATCCATGTTTACAGCAATTGACCGTAAAGGTAGTCATGATTTTTAAAATGAAGATGAATATATATAAAGAGACGTAAGGGCAAAATATTACGGGATAGAATAAATGTTAAACTTGCTCTTTTGATTTTTGTCCTGTTACTCTATAGTAATGGTTCTTAAATTTTTTGGTCTCAGGATCCCTTTATAATCGTAAAAGCTCTTTGTGGTGATAATTTTTGTTTATATAAGTTATAGCTATTTAATTTTGTATATTTACTACATTAAAAGTTACAACTGCTGTTAAATGCTTTATCAATTCACTTAAACTTATGTAATAAGCTCATTACATATTAACATAAATAGCATGCTTTTGAGGTAAATAGCCGTATTTTTCAAAGCAAAATTTGTGAAAAAGAGGAATTCTACATTTATACAAATCTCTTTAATATGGCTTAATGGAAGACAGCTGGATTCTCGTACAGGTTGAGCATCCAAAATCTGAAAATCTGAAATACTCCAAAATATAAAACTTTCTGATCACCAGCCTGACAAGTGGAAAATGTCACTTCTGATCTCTCATGAGGGCTATACAAAATTATTAAAAATGTCTAAAATTGTCTTCAGGCTATGGGTGTAGGATGTATATGAAGCATAAATGGATCTTGTATTTAGGCTTGGGTCACATTCCCAAGATATCTCTTTATGAATATGCAAATATTTCAAAATTCCACAAAAAGAAAAATCCCCCAAATCTGAAATACTTCTGGTCCCAAGCATTTTGAATAAAGTATAGTCAACCTGTATCTATTTCCTCATTCAGTCTCATTTGATATCATGTGTCATATATCCTCTGGAATATTCCAAGACTCCATGTATCACTACTGTGTAGTTTTTGTTTTTTGTTTGTTTGTTTGTTTTTTTGAGACAGAGTCTCATTTTGTCTCCCTCGGTGAAGTGCTATGGTGTCACAGCTCACAGCAACGTCCAACCCTTGGGCTGAGGCGATTCTCTTGCCTCAGCCTCCTGAGTAGGTGGGACTACAGGCGCCCGCCACAACACCCGGCTATTTTTTTGTTGCAGTTTCCCCAGGGCCAGGTTCAAACCTGCCACCCTAGATATATGGGGCTGGCACCCAGCTCACTGAGCCAAAGGCGCTGCCCTGTGTAGTTGTTCTTAAAAAATAAGCATACATTAAAGAAGCTCATTTTCCATCTTGAGTCTCTAAAGCCCTTAGAGTTTGCAGAGTAGAAATCCCATTTTCTGTTTCTAAGAATAGAAAGCTTAAGTCCTCCAGGGTAAGGGTGTGTAATATAATGGAAAGATTTCTAGTTTGGGAGTTCGTGTCCCAGGTGGGAATAGCACCCCATGCCTTAACTAGCCTGTACCTCCAGAATCACTTTACTTGACTGGGTCTTCCCTTCATCTATGAGTTTGATGTATAATATTTAAGATCTCTTCTAGTTTTAAGTATCTGTGATTCTCATAGACATCAGAATGTCAACCTAGTTTAAAAATGATGATCTAAGAATATTTGTTTGTTTTAATTCTCAGGTTTTGTATGTTCGTTTTGTTGCTTTCTGGATGAAAGGGACTTTGAGGGTGAACAATGTATGGTAAAGTTACACCTAGGAACATAAACTTGATATATAAATGGATTTTTGGTCTTTTGTATTAATAATCAAATAAACAAAAAAAAATAATAGTTATGAGACTTAGAATTTTAAGTGACTTTACATAATTGTGTTTGGCAGTAGCATTTTTTATGTAGTTGAAAACAATTGATTTTTCAGTCCCTGCTAATGTAAATGGATTGTTCTTGAGAATTATATGTTCCCTATTCTTTAGTTGCACATAAAATATTTTTGTATCCCTTATTAGGTTATCAAGAAAATTGGACATTATCTCAAGATGAATATAACAGTACCGGAAGATTATATCAAAGGATTTATTCGAGCCAACAATACTTTCCTTTATCAGCTAGTTTTTGATCCCATCACAAGGAAACTAATCCCTCTGAATGCCTATGAAGATGACATTGATCCTGAAACACTAAGCTATGCTGGGCGGTATCCTTTCTGAACCAGAATGGTAGAATTTGTGTTTCCTTGATATTTTTAGGATATATTTTTCTTGAGACCTTCAGGAAAAAGCTTGTAGATTGTTTTTTGCTTTCTTCTTTTATAGCGAAATCTATATTTTGTTCACTTTAATTACCATGCTAGTGAAAAGTTAGAACAAGTTTTTGTTTGTAAATCTAAGACTTGGGTGGCACCTGTGGCTCAGTGGGTAGGGTGCCAGTTCGAACCCGACCCCAACCAAACTGCAACAAAAAATGGGTTTTGTGGTGGGCGCCTATAGTCCTAGCTACTCGGGAGGCTGAGGCAAGAGGATCGCCTAAGCCCAGGAGTTGGAGGTTGTCATGAGCTGTGGTGCCACGGCAGTCTACCAAGGGTGACAAAGTGAGAGTCTGTCTCAAAAAAAAGAAAAATAATAATAATCTAAGGCTCATCTTGTATAGCGTACTAATAATTACTTATATCGACTGAAGGGAGCAGATTGACAGCCTGTCATAGTACACATTCCAAAGGTGACACTTGAGAGACTCCTCATGGCAGAGGTGCTCAGTTGCTCAGAAAGAGCACTCTGGGTATTGGAACGCACCAACAGAGGGTGCCCTTCCTATAGTCACTGGCCCTGTGCACTCAGGCAGGTGCAGAGCCCTGAGTCACTTAGATGGTGGCTGGGACTTACCCTCCACATCCCTCAAATTGGTGATGACTTAGGGCTTTGCTTCACAAGATAGTCAATTCCTGTAAAGGCAAATAGACACTAATAAACTGTGTCTGCGGTTTCAGTAATGGTGGTGTAGAGGCTGTAGCTCAAGCGGCTAAGGTACCAGCCACATACACTGGAGCTGGCAGGTTCGAATCCAGCCCGGGCCCGTCAAACAACAATGACAACATAACCAAAAAATATTGCCGGGTGTTGTGGCGGGCACCTGTAGTCCTAGCTACTTTTAGAGGCTGAGACAAGAGAATCGCTTAAGCCCAAGAGTTTGAGGTTGCTGTGAGCAGTGATGCCACGGCACTCTACCAAGGGCAACAGCTTGAGACTCTGTCTAAAAAAAGATGGTGATGGTAGAAGTTGCATAGGATCCCTAGTCATAAACCTAAACGTTTTCTGTGACAATAGAAAATATTTTTCTATCTTAGGACAGTATCATTTGATTAATTGTTCATAAAAGCATTTTTCCTTAATCTTACCTAACCTAGGTATGTTGATAATTCTATAGCTCTTCAAATAGCTCTTGGAAATAAAGATATAAATACTTTTGAACAGATTGATGACTACAATCCAGACACTGCTACGGTAACATTTTCATTACTGCTATGTAAATTCACATTTTAGTTATGTCTCAGGAACTGAGATTAAAGGCACATGTACATCTTTTGGGTATTTCTGTATTCAGGCACTGGGAGCATGTACATTGCAAACAACTTGATCCTAGAGAAATAAGATCTTAGAACATAAGTATACCGGTTAGTGTTTTTTTTTTATTTAGGAAGTAACCATATAAATCCTTAGGACTTAAATCATCCCATTTATGCAGAGAACTCACATCTCTATCTTTATCCCAATCTCTCACCCAATTCTCAATATCTCATGTGCCTCTACATAAATTATTTACTGTCCAGTTACGGAGTAGAAAGAGGGCCTTCCTTCATACAGACGTTTCTATAGGAAGTATAATTACACACCAAACTAATTAATTCTTTTTATTTATCTTTATAAATAAAATTTGTTTCTTTATAAAATTTGTTCTTACCAGTCTGGTTTTCTACTTTCCTATTTCTGTTTTCTCAATAAAACCATCAAGGGATCTAATGCCTTGAGCCACACGAGCCACACTTCTAAAACTATTTTTTTGTTTATATTCATTACCTCCCTTGTTAATTCTCAAAGGTTGTTCTTAATTTTTGCTTTTAAGTGAAAGACTTAGATTCTGAGTTTATGTGGGATTGTTTCTGTCAGATAGTATTCACACCCCAACTAATGCCAAGTTTTGTGTCTTTGTTACTTGTTTTCCCTTTGGCCAGCCCTCCCTGTTAGAATGTCATTGCATGTCCTCTTAGCATATCCTTGTCCTCCAAAATAAGTGTCTGTGAGTAACTTACACTAGCATTAAAAAAGTGGTTACTTTTCAATACTAACTGATACTAAGGCCTTTCTCAGAATGTTTTGTTCAAGACTCAGTGTAGACCAAAGTCGTTTTCTGTTTCTCTGTGTTATGCCCTTAAGATGGTACCAGATTTCAGTCTAATAGAAACTAATATTTTGTAACTTAGATTGCTTGGGTTTGAACTCAGCTAATTTTTAGACATGGTATAGTTAATTACTGTAAATACATAATTTTATATAGATGATTATTTGGAGGCATACTGCCAGATAATTAAGCCAATTAATGTTGTGTATGGAAAAAATTCTCAAATTTTATTTCATTTTTATTTGTTTATTTTTTTTTTCTTAGAGACAGTCTCACTTTATCGCCCTCTGTAGAGTAAAGTAGCATCACAGCTCACGGTACCTCCAGCCCTTGGGCTTAGGCGATTCTCTTGCCTTAGCCTCCCAAGTAGCTGGGACTACAGGCACCCGCCACAACACTTGGCTATTTAAAAATTCTCAAATTTCAAAGACACTTTATTCCTGCTCACATTTCACTGATAGCAGTCTCATTTCTTAACACTGCTCAGCTTAGGAAGATTTATTTTTGATTTCTTAGAAATAAGCTGACAAGTTTACTTCAGTCTCTTTAGAAGAGAACGGGCCTGTGAATGCAAGACACACTTAATGAAAAGCATAGGACCAACCAGCAAAGTAAAAAATGTTACTAGAGGACAGATACTTCAAAGGCTATTATTTTTCAGAATAACTTAATATATTTATTATTTATGTTGCTACAGAGGGAAATGAATTATTTTCCTTCTTAAAATAATTTTTTTCCTTTTCCTTTTTTAGCCTACCCAATTAAGAAGTCATAGTTGGAATGACAACACATGTCAGAAGTCATCTAATGCTAATAGCATTTGGCATAGGAATTATTGTCCTAGACTGGAGTTGGATAGTGTTTCAGATGGTACACGTTTAAAGGAAAAATCAAATACTATGGGAATTGAGCAACTGATTAGTCCTAAAGGGTTAAATCTTCCAAGGAAGTCATCCACTGTGAAAAGACCAAGAAGTGGTACGTATTTTATTTTTGTAAAATGCTATTTAATAATGGTGATATTTAAGAAACATTTGCCAAACTCAAAGTCACTAAGATTTTCTTTTGTTCTCTTCTAGAAGTTTTGTAATTTTAACTCTTACATTGAAGCCTATGATTCATTTTGAGTTAATTTTTTTTTATATAATGTGATGTATGCTCAAGGTTCCTTACCTTGTGTCTGGCAGTTCACTTGTTGTGGTACCATTTGTTAAAATGTTTTCTTTTCCCCATTTAATTGCCTTAGCACATGTGTTGAAAACTGCCCACATATATGTGGGCCTTTTTCTGAACTTTGTTATTCTGTACTGCTCCCCTCCTTATCCATCTTTACATCAAGTGCATTCTTAATTACTATAACTTCATGGTGTATCTTTAACTCAAGTGGTATAAATCCCCCAAATTTTTTTCTATTGGAAAGCTATTTTGGCTATTCTGTATTCTTCACATTTCCACATACATTTTAGAATTAGCTTATTAATTTATACCAAAAAGAATGCTATTGTGATTCAGTTGAATCCATAAATCAGTTTGGGGAAAATTGGTATCCACAATATTGAGTTTTGTGATCCATTTATTTTATGCCTTCAATGCTTTGTAGTTTTCAGTATGTAGCTTACACATCTATTGTCAAATTTATGCTTGTAGCTTAGATTTTTGATGCTTTTGTAAATGGTGTTTTTTATTTTGATTTTCAGGTCATTGGGAATATATAGAAATACAATTGATTTTGTATGTTAACCTTATATTTTACTATCTTGATAAGGTCACTTACTCTGGTAACTCTTTTGTAGACTCTGTAGGATTTTCTATATATAGATAATCACGTTACCTATGAATGACAGTCTTGTTTCTCCTTTTGCAGTTTAGATGTTTTTTATTTATTTATTTATTTATTTATTTATTTATTTATTTATTTGCTTGCTTGCCTAGTACCTCTAGTACATTGTTGAATAGAAATGCTAAGAGTGGAATAATAGGTATTGATAAAAGAGCAGAGAATTTGTTCACCAAAGATGATAATTTAGTAGTAGGAGGAATGACTATAATCTTTTCCTTCCTTCTTTCAGATGTCTCTATCAGTGAATGAAATAACAAAAATAAAACAGACCTTTGCAAAATTTTAGTTTATGCTTTTATTTTTTTAATAAGTATAGATTATCTGATTTCTTATGAACCTAAATCATCTTTATGATAATGTCTCTGAACTTTTGTTTCTTCATATAAAAGGAGAACGATATTGCCTATTTCACAATATTTTTTATATGTTACATAAGATAATATGTCAAAGTACCTGGCATATAACAAGTACAACGTATGTGTAGGTTCTTTCCTTTTCTTTTGTTCCGTCAAGGTAGTCTGCTCATTTTATGTAGAGAGGTTTTATTAGTATGTTTTTCCTGTGAGGCTAAATCTACTTTTTTACAATTACCACTTAACAATGGATTTTGTCCCTGAACATATAAAACAACTTCCCCCAAAAAACTGTATTAAATTTAATCCTATTTTATATAACAGCGCCTCAGATCTTTAGAGCAGACTAACCATTGTGATACCTCCTGAATTTTTCTCCCAGGCCATAGTTCCTTATCTATTTTCGTTAGACTTTGGATATAATAATTTTTTCAATAACTGTATTGTTCCAGTGAGTATGATTGTACGGTCTACTTACTGTAGAAGAGAGGAGATATTTGAGAATTGCGCTACTATTTCAGTCCTTCGTCAGAGACTGTGCTTTTGTTTTTACAAACTATGATTGTGTTTACTTTTATTAGCCTTCTCGTCAGTTTGCTGGCATTTGCCAAGTTTATTTTTTTTAATTTTTTTTAATTTTTTTTTGAGACAGAGCCTCAAGCTCTTGCCCTGGGTGGAGGGCTGTGGCATCACAGCTCACAGCAACCTCCAATTCCTGGGCTCAAGCGAGTCTCCTGCCTCCGCCTCCCAAGTAGCTGGGACTACAGGCGCCCGCCACAACGCCCGGCCATTTTTTTTGGTTGTAGCCGTCATTGTTGTTTGGCAGGTCCAGGCTGGATTCGAACCCGCCAGCTCAGGTGTATGTGGCTGGCGTCTTATAGCCCGTTGAGCCACAGGCACTGAGCCATTTGCTGAATTTATAATCAAAATTTGCCAGTTGCTATTAAGTTAGCTTCAGTTATATTTTGAACTTAAATGGGGGTTAATTTGTCTCTATTGTGGTAATCTTAATTCATTTTAATTCATTGTTCTACCTGTTAATTTTTTTTTCTTTTTAAAATCTTTGTAATGTCTTCTAACATGGGTATTATATGTGTCTTCTGGAAATTGTAAAAGCTAAGTATGGCTTCCTATGTCTTAAAGTTTTGATTAAAATGTTTTTACTCATATAATAGTTACTGAATCAGAGCACATGAGACTGACATCCCCTGAGATTAACAGTCACCAGTAGTCTTGCTGCAAATCCATGTGACTGGTGTATAGCAGACATTATTCTACACAGTCCACTAGGATAACATGAGACATTGCTTCTCGGCCTTTTGGCTAAGATCAAGTGTAGGATAACACGAGAGATACTGAAGCACCTTGCTGAATTCAAGGAAGGTCAACACATGAATTCCCCTGACCAGCCATACTAACAATCTCATATAAAAAGAAAATGAGGTTAATCTGGTGTGCCTTCTTCTTGGAGGTTTGGTGGGGGTCCTAGAATACTTATTTTTTCTTCTGTAACTGTTCGCAATTTTCCACATAATAAAACATTTAGTTTTTGCCATGAATCTAAACCTGGTTTACTGATAAAGCTTTTTGAAAAGCTGTGCCTTTTAAAAACTGAGATGTCATCTTGTCTCCAGCATTTTGATACTCCCAGCCTACCTTACTAAAAGTAGTGTGCGCTTAGGCCTCTGTGGAGTAGAAGCTTAGGGATTTAGACTCGGGTTTTTTTGTTTGTTTTCTGAGACAGAATCTCACTTTGTCATCCTGGGTGGAATGCCAGGGCATCATCATAGATCACAGCAGCCTCAATGTCTTGGGCTTAGGAGATCTTTTTGCCTTAGCCTCCCCAGTATCTGGGACTACAAGCACCGGCCACAATACCTGGCTAATTTTTCTGCTTTTTTGTTTTGTTTTGTTTTTTCTCCTTGAGACAGACCCTCAAGCTGTCACCCTGGATAGAGTGCTGTGGCATCACAGCTCACAGCAACCTCCAATTCCTGAGCTCAAGCGAGTCTCCTGCCTCCGCCTCCCAAGTAGCTGGGACCACAGGCACCTGCCACAATGCCCAGCCATTTTTTGGTTGCAGCCATCATTGTTGTTTGGCGGGCCTGGGCTGGATTCGAACCCGCCAGCTCAGGTGTACGTGGCTGGTGCGTTAGCCCGTTGAGCCATAGGCACTGAGCCAATTTTTCTGCTTTTTAATGGAGTTGGGACCTCATTCTTGCTCAAGCTGATCTTGCTCAGGCTGGTCTTGAACTCCTGAGCTCTAGGAATCCACCTGCCTCAGCCTCCCAGAGTGCTAGGATTATAGGTGTGAGTCACTGCGCCCAGGATGGACTCAGATTTAGTTGAACTAATTTAAAACACCTTAGTTCTATTTCTGTTCTTGACTGTCTCAAGCTTTAATCTTTTTTATGTTATTTAGTCTTATGATTTACTCTAATACTAGAGAATACATTTCACACACAACAGTCTCCTTGGCCTAATGTTGAAGTGAGGAGGATTGGCACTAAGGCACAAATACTTTTGACTACACAATAGTTACATATACTTCAAAAACCATAATACATGCTCGGCTCCCGTGGCACAGTAGTCATGGCGCCAGCTACATATGCCGAGGCTGGCAGGTTCGAGCCTGGCCCAGGCCTGCTAAACAATAACAACTACAACAAAAAAAATAGCCGGGCATTGGGGCAGGCTCCTGTAGTCCCACCTACTGTGGAGGCTGAGGCAAGAGAATCACTTAAGCCCAAGAATTTAAGGTTGCTATGAGCTGTGAGGCCAGCGCACTGTACCGAGGGTGACATAAAGAGACTCTGTCTCAAAAGAAAAAAACAAAACACAACCATAACACATGGATAGAGTGTATAAATATCTGCTGGTTTTATTGGGAACTTTAAAAATAAACCAATCAATAATTATGTTTACACATGAATTTTCCCTAAAAATATTTTATATTCAAAATCAGGCCCTTAATTTGATGAATATATAGACATGCAGAATGATTATGCCCTGAAATTTTGATTTGAGTAATTTCATAAATAATTGATAATTAAATCTTAAATAATTTGTGGAATTATAAAACATAGCCAAGGAAATGTTGTTTTGAGTTATCCCTGTGTTTCCTTTTATGAGGCATAATTTAGAAAAGTAAGACTTGATCTTTAGGACAGTAGGATGTAGAATGAGGTTATGGCCAAATCAAACTATAAGGGAAACAAAGATTTACAGATAATTTTGGGTTTTTTTTAGAAGAGCTCTCGGAAGATGACCTGTTGAGTCAGTATTCATTTTCATTGACAAAGAAGACCAAGAAGAATAGCTGTGAAGGTAATAAATCATTAAACTTTTCTGAAATGTTCGTACCCAACCTGGTAGGTGGACCTACCAACAGAAAAAGCTTAAGCACACCACCGAGGACAAGAAACAAATTTGCGACACTTTTGCAGAGAAAAAATGAAGAAAGTGGTGCAGTTGTCATTCCAGGGACCAGAAGCAGGTATAGTAATTTGTCTTGGTATTTACTTTGTCTTGAGTAAACGTGGAATCTAGAGGGAGGGAGGTACAGGACCTTTAAGCTGATTATAATTTTATCATGTGTTGCCTTAGTTCTGACCTAAATGTATCACTGTTCCTTTAACTTCTGTTACTTTTATAATCTGTCTATACAGAATCAAAATAAAAGAGGGTTGCAGCCCCAGTTGTTTCATTTTGCATTCTAGAAATTCTGTTATTTTGAGGTTTCCTTCCTCTCCTTTCTTTATTTACACTCTTTAGTTTTGCTGAGGGCTTACTACAATTTTACAAAGCATTTTCAGAAATATATTTAAGTGTAGCTGACTGTAGAGCTGTAATACTAATTGAGAACCTGATAGCACGCCTGGTTCTGTGGTTACAAAAATGAGAAAGACATAGTTTTGTTTTTGAGATGCTTGTAGTCCAGCTTATAGTTGGAAATATAGGTACATAAACAAAACATTTCCATACAGTGTGGCAAGTACAGTAATAAAGGCACACATGTGGTGTTTTGAGGGCATTCAAGGGGCATCTGATGCTGGGGCATTGGTTGGAAAGGATGAGAGGAAGGGGATGAGTGTTGGTTGTCTCTACCTAGGTTAAAATGACTAGGAGTGAAGCAGACAAAAGACTGGGACCAAGTACCTTTGCAGCACAGTCAAAGAGCTTGAGCAAAGCATGGCGGTGCAGAGCAGTGGGGGCAGCAGGCAGCTGCTCACTGCTGATCACTGCGTTCTTACTACCACAGAATGCAAGTCGGGGAAAGGTTAACGATGAGGGAGCAGAAAGAGGCAGGAGGCTGGCCCATTAAAGGCTTGTGTGCCAAGCGAAGAACCTTAATCTTTAGAGGTGGTAGGAACCGTCACAATTTAATTAGAGAAGGGATATGATTTGATTCCTCTTTTTGGAATGACCACTCTGAGGGCCCTATGAAGATTGAATTCAAATGGACCACAAAGATGAGTTACGCTGTCCCTGCGAGCGATAATGAAATTTTAAAGAGTCAGTGCAACTTGGGAGTTTGGGCCCTGGAATCAAACTGTCTAGATTTGAGTCTTGTTCACTGAGATGTTCACTTTGGGCAAATGAATCTCTGAGTTGCTTTCATTTTTCTCTTCTTAAAAATTGGGGCCAAGGGCTCCATGCCTGTAGCTCAGCAGCTAGGGCGCCAGCATGCATACATACATACATACGTACGTTGTGGTGGGCACCTGTAGTCCCAGCTACTTGGGAGGCTGAGGCAAGAGAATCGCTTAAGCCCAAGAGGTTGAGGTTGCTATGAGCTGTGACACTGACACTCTACCCAGGGCGACAAAATAAAACTCTGTCTCCAAAAAAAAAAAAAAAATTGGCACTAAGAATTAGAACAATCCCATGGTTGATGAAAGAATTAAATCAGTAAAGTGTATGAGACAGTGCCTGATAGCTGAAAATCTTGCAATGAATAACTTTTATTCTGTTAATGCTGGACAATGGTACACAATCCCAAAAAGGGCATGAAGGTGTCAGAAGTTATCTAGGCATGCCATAGTAACTCTGAAAAAGAAAATTTGCCAGCTCCTGTAATCCTCTGGAAGATTTAGAATGAGGGTTTTTTGTTTGTCTGTTTCTTGTTTTTAAGTTTAAGAAAACAGGCTGCAGTTTGTGATAGTGGGAGATGGGCATGAAGGAATGAGCCACTGGCAACACCTTAGCCTCACTCCAGGTTGCTGTTTCAAACGCTTCTTTCATTGAGTCTTCAAGTCACAATACAATAAAATGAGCACTCTGATTCTTCCTCAGCTAGCCACCCTCCTTAAAGGAGCTTGTCAACAGTGGAATGGTGAAAAGTAGTTTGCAACAGATGGAGAACAGACTTTTAGATGGTATGTGCTCATTTGAAAGTTGTGGAAAGTTGACTTCCATTATCTGGAGAAATTTTCGGAACTTGGTTTCATTTTTCCACTTCCCAGAGAAGAGTAGTTTCTCTTCTCTGATGCTTAGTGTTTGGTCACAACTAACGAGAGTAACGTGTGTATCTATACAGAACACCTATTTAGGCATGATAGGAGCTTGAGAGAAGCCTCAGGTTTGAGACTAGACTCTGCTACTTTGTACAGTTTAGACGTCTCACTAGTAAATGGTTCAGAGGGGACACTGAGAGATGCCTGAAGAAATAATTTTTTTGTCCTCAATCTGCTTCCTGCAGAATAATAATTAGGAGTAAGTCTTTGATGTCTAATTTTCTGACCTGGGTTATAAAGCAACAACTAGTAATAATTAGTAATATTGTTAAATTAGTTTTCAAAGTTAATTTTTAAATTTTAATGTTTCAGTGTTCTTTTATTACAACCATATTAAGAAATACACGGAGTTAATATTATTGTCACTAAATGAGGTTAAGAGGTTGAGGCTCCGAGAGGTTCACTTCTCAGGGTCATGTAGTTATTAGTACTAAGGATAAGAGACAGAGTTTCCTGGTCATGGTTGATGTGATGGATTAAAAGCAGCACACAATCCAACAGGCCTAGATTTTAATTCTCATTCTGTCATCTTATTAGTCGAGTGATATTTCACACATCATTTATTTTCCCTGATCTTATTTATTTATAAAATATGGATGATCATATATGTAAAGCTGTTTGTAAAGGTTCCTAGAAGCTCTGTGTACCAAGCACTTGGCATAATGCCTAGTCATTAATATATATGCAAACATTCCTTACCACTCTTTCACTTTTTCAACTAAAATGAGGTATTAAACATGTAAAAAATTGTTTCCAATCTGTCTGCTTTTCTTAAAGCCTGTTTTAAGTCTTAATTGCCTCTATTTTATAGATAATTATCCTAGAAATTTGCCGGTTTAGTTTTTGAGATCTGAAAATAAAGTATTAGTTAAGTAATTTTATAGACTAATTAGGAAGAAGCAGCCCTGCTTAGGGGGAGGTGGGTTCTGAGTTTTAATTCTGTTCTTTTGCCAATTGTATAACTCTGGGCATTGTCAATGTAACTTCCCTTTACCCGTAGGATAATGCATGCCAGAGTAGGTGGGAATCATAAGAATTACCGTTTATTTAAAAAGGCATTTATGAGCAAACCTCAGAGCTTATGTTTTCCACTTAAAGAAAAGCCTAGTAAGAGCTTTTCTTCCGTGTTCCACTTCCTGTCCTGTGCCCACACAACCTGTCTAGGGATTTGATGAAAGGGTAAAAAGGATTTTTACTCTCTAACATTTAGTAAATATTCTGTTCATTATCTTAGATTTGAACTAATGCTTATTAAGTGGGTAAATTCTCATTAAGTTTCATATTTATCTGATCATGTACTCTAGGATTTTCTTTTTAAACCTTAAAAACTCCCCTTGAATAAATCCTCCATCATAATGCTGATCTTTCTTTCATGTTTATTGGAGTATTTCTAAGCATTTTTGTAAAGCTGCTACATTGAATACGTAATACCTCTTTAGTAATATAGAATATAATGATTGATTTGAAAGTTTTAACCTCCGTATTTAAATAGTGTGGAAGTTTATAGAGTACATAGCAAGCTGGTAGATTAGTGTACTACTACAAGTTCCCAGATAATTCGATGCTAGGAATAAAGCTGGGGGGTAAGTGGCTAATTTTTTTTGCATAAAGAAGATAAGACAGTAGTTGCAAAGTGTCCTTCCTGTCGCATATTCCTGTATCTCTTTGTACATTTGGCTGTCAGCCATGTGGTAGCCCCTTCCCTGAGTTCTGTGGAGGACACAGAGACACAGACGGTACCACGCTTAGGGAGCTTGTCTCCTGTTCAAGAGTTTCAGAGGTCAGGGAGAGACACCTATGTGGTAACTAAGTGCAGATAAAATGTGGAAGTTCCAAGTGCGCGTGCATATCGATGACAGCTTTTAGAGTTCATTGTATAAATAAATGTTTAAATGAGTGAATGTTGGCATAATCAAAATCTAAACCAGGAATAAAATTTAAGATTTTTATGCCTTTGTTTATGAAATTATATTTTTGTGAGACCCTTTGTAAAAAGAAACCAGACCCTGGCTCGGTGCCTGTGGCTCAAGTGGCTAAGGCGCCAGCCACGTACACCTGAGCTGGCGGGTTCGAATCCAGCCGGGACCCGCCAAACAACAATGACGGCTGCAACCAAAAAATGTCCGGGCGTTGTGGCGGGCGCCTGTAGTCCCAGCTACTTGGGAGGCAGAGGCAGGAGACTCGCTTGAGCCCAGGAGTTGGAGATTGCTGTGAGCTGTGATGCCACAGCACTCTATCCAGGGTGACAGCTTGAGGCTCTGTCTCAAAAAAAGAAAAGAAACCAGACCCTTCTATTTTGAATCTTGACACCTTTTTGAGAGTACTCTTAAAATATTTAATACTTATCCATTCTTGTTGTTTTTTTCTGTTAGGTTTTTTTGCAGTTCTCTGGATTTTGTTGACTGTGTGTCAAAGGAAGTGAGCAGCCAACCTCTAGATGAAATTACTGTCAAGGATAAAGAGACGAATCTGAATGAATCCGATCATCCAGACCTAGAAGGCAAGAAGCTGGATGATACAAACGTAGTACAGGCTTCAAGTGATCAAATTCCAGATGATGTAACAGTGTTTGTTGATGAAGACTCTCAGTCTTTTAAGACCAGCCGCTTCACAAGGACCATTTCACCGCCTACTCTGGGGACACTAAGAAGTTGTTTTAGCTGGTCTGGAGGGCTTGGAGATTTTTCTAGGACTCCAAGCCCCTCTCCAAGCACAGCACTACAGCAGTTCCGAAGAAAGAATGATTCCCCCACCTCTCTGCCTGAGAGAAGAATGTCAGACGTGTCTCAGCTAAAGAGTGATGACTCAGGGGAA
>CAUYRH010122292.1:0-18959 GCA_963574655.1 Perodicticus potto | reverse complement strand
GTCCCAGCTACTTGGGAGGCGGAGGCAGGAGACTCGCTTGAGCCCAGGAATTGGAGGTTGCTGTGAGCTGTGATGCCACAGCACTCTATCCAGGGTGACAGCTTGAGGCTCTGTCTCAAAAAAAAAAAAAAAAAAAAAAGACTGGCTTCTTTCACTAGTTCATTGGAGTGTTCCCCATTCTGTGCATCCTTGACAGCTCATTTCTTTTCAGAGCCACGTAATACCCCATTGTCTGGCTGCACCACAGTTTGTTTATCCATTCACCTACTGAAGGGCATCCTGGTTGCTTCAAAGTTTTGACAAGAAATTGTGGATTAATGGTAAAATTTCTTCCTTAAATGTTTTGCAGAATTCCTCAGTGAAATTATCTAGACCCGGTGCTTCCTGTGTTGGAAAGTTACTAATAACTGATTTAATTTCTTTAGCAGATATATACTCATTCAGATTGTCCAGTTCTTTTGGGGGGAGTTTTTGAAAATTATATCTTTCAAGGAATTGGCCCATTTCATCTAAGATAGCAAATTCGTGGGCATAGAGTTATTCATAGTATCTCTCTGTTATCCTTTTAATGGCCATGAAATCTATAGTGCTGTCTCTTATTTCTGATATTAGTTCTCCAGTTTTTGTTTCTACTTAGCCTTGACAGAGACTTATAGATTGCAATAATCTTTTCAAAGAATCTGATTTTGGTTTTGTTGATTTTCTCTATTGAGTTGCTATTTTCATTTCATTGATAATTTGCCTGACTTTTTTTATTATTTCTTTTCTTCCCCTTATTTTGGATTTAATTTGCCTTTCTTTTTGTAATTTCTTAAGGTGGAAGCTTGGATTACTGATTTTAGACCTTTCTTCTTTTCTAATGTGTGCATTTAATGCTATAAAGTCACCCCTCACTGGTTTTGCTACATTCCACTAATTTCAATGATTTTTTATTCTTATTTAGTTCCAAATATTTTAAAATTTCTCTTGAGATTTATTCCTTGGCAAACGTGTTGTTTACAAGTATATTGTTTAATAGCTAAGTATTTTGGGATTTTCCAGCCATCTTTCTGTTGATTTCTAGTTTAATTAAATTGTGCTCTGAGAGCAGATATTTATATGATTCCTATTTTTTTATATACATTAAAGTGTGTTTTATGCTTTGGAATGTGGAGTATGTTGATGAATTTTCCACGTGAACTTGAACTTGAGAAGAATATGGCTTCTGCAGTTGTTGGATGAAGTTGTTTGTCAATCATATCCAGTTGACTGATGCTGCTGTTGACTTCAGCTGCGTCCTTACTGAACTTCTGCTGGGGGGATCTGTCCATTTCTGGTAGAGAAGTGGGAAATTTACATAATGGTGAATTTACATATTCTCTGCACTTCTGTCCCAATTTGCCTCACATGTTTTGATCTCTGTTGCTGTGCACATGAACATTAAGGATCCCGTCTTAGAGAATGACCTCTCTGTCACTGGGTGACGCCCTCTTCACTCTGGATGGTTCTTTTTGTGCCGACATCCTCTACGTCTGAAATTCTTATTGTGACTTCCACTTTCTTATCATTGGTGTCAGTATGGTTTCTTTCTGTATCACTTTACTCTTAATCTAATGTGTTTTTATATTTAACATGTTTTTTTCCCTAGACAGCTAACAGTTAGGTCTTGTTTTCTGATCTACTCTGACAAGCTACAGAGGATACCAAAAATGTGCACATTTAAGAATAGGAAAAAACTGTATTAAAATTGGCATCCTCCGTATTTCAGTTGATTTTACAACTATTGATGTTTAAAGTGATTATTATTTTTATTTTTAAATATTAATTAAGGGGTAGAGTGTTTTAGTTATGTGGATACCTTGGTATACTGCTTAAGTCAGGGCTCGTGCCGTGCCCACCAGAATGGTGCTCACTGTGCACCGTCCCACCTGTCGCCATTCGTGTCCCTTACATCACTCTGTGCCACGTGTGCTCCCTAGGGGCTCCCACTTGTTAGTGAGAACACACGGAGTTTGGTTCTCCATTCCTGTGATACTTCACTTAGGATCATGGTCTCCAGTGCCCTGCAGGTTGCTGTAAGTGATAGTACATCACTGTTGTATAGCAGTGTAATACTATAATACTACTGAGTAGCATTCCATGGTGTACGTGTGTGTGTGTAAACAGGGGGTGCTAAAATGTGTACACATTTTAAGAGATCTTGTTGGAAGTCAAATCAGTTATTCCCCAAAAGTATATGAATAGCAGGTAAAATGAACGTGTGCAACACGTCTGGGTACACTTGACCAGTCAGGGGACCTTCAATTCAACTTTGAAAAGTAATACACAGATATTGGTTGTTGGTTGAAGGTAGATTTTTTTTTCTGGGTTCTCTATTCTGTTCCATTGGTTTATGTCCCTACTTTTATACTAGTACCACACTGTTTTGGTTATCGTAGCCTTGTAGAATAATTTGAAGTCAGGTAATGTGCTGCCTCCAGGTTTTTTCTTCTGACCTAAGATTGCTTTGGCTGTTCAGGCTCTTTTTTGGTTCCAAATGAAGCTTAGGATTATTTTTTTCTACATCTGTGAACTGTGACACTGGAATTTTCATGGGGATTGCACTGAATCTGTAAATCGCTTTGGGAAGTATGGACATTTTAATGTTGATTCTACCAATCTATGAGTAGGGGATGCTTTTCCATTTGTTTGTGTCATCTGCTTTTTTTTTTTTTTTTTTTTTGTAGAGACAGAGTCTCACTTTGTTGCCCTCGGTAGAGTGCCGTGGCATCACACAGCTCACAGCAACCTCCAACTCCTAGGCTTAGGCGATTCTCTTGCCTCAGCCTCCCGAGTAGCTGGGACTACAGGCGCCCGCCACAACGCCGAGCTATTTTTTGTTGCAGGAGCCACTGCTGTTTTAGCTGGGTTCGAACCCACCACCCTTGGTATATGGGTCTAGTACCCCACCCACTGAGGCACAGGTGTTGCCCCTCATCTGCTATTTTTTAAAATTAGTTTTTAGTAGTTCTCCTTGTTAAGGAGCACCTCCTTTGTTAAGTATATTCCTGGGAACTATTTTCTTTGTAGCTAATTGTGAATGGTATTGAGTCCCTGATCTGACTGTCAGGTTGACTGCTATTAATATACAAAAATGCTACTGATATGTGTACATTGATTTTGTAATCTAAGACTTTGCTGAATTTATTATATTTATCAATTCTAGGAGTCTTTTGGTGAAATACATAGACTTTCTAGAGATGAGATCATATTGTCAGCAGAAGGGAATGTTTGGGTTTTTCCTTTCCCAGTTTGCAGGCCCTTTATTTCCTTCTCTTGCCTAATTGCTCTGGATAGGACTTCTAATACTATGTTGAATAGAAGAACTGACGATGGGCACCCTTGTTCCAGTTTTTAGGGGGAACTTTTCCCATTCAGTATGATATCGGCTGTTGGTTTCTCCTATATGGCCTTTATACTTTTGAGATACATTTTTTCTATACCTAGTTTGTTGAGGATGCTGGATTTTATCAAATACGTTTTCCGCACCTATTGAAATGATCATGTGGTCTTTGTTTTGCTTTGTTCATGTGGTGAATCATGTTTATTTGTTTGCATATGTTAAACCATCTTTGCTTCCTTGAGATGAAACCCACTTGATCATTGTGGATTATCTTTTGATGTGCTGTTGAATTTGGTTTGCTAGTATTTTGTTGAGGATTTTTGCATCTTTGTTCATGAGGGATATGGTTGTGTGGTTTCTTGTTGTTGTGTCCTTTCCTGGCTTTGGTATCAGGGTGATACTGGGTCATAGGATGAGTTAGGGAAGATTCCCTCCTTCTTGATCTTATGGAATAGTTTCTGTAGAATAAGTATCAGTTCTTCTTTGTAGATCTGGTAGAATTTGTCTGTGAATCCATCTGGTTTGGGGCTTTATTTTGTTGGAAGATGTGTTATCACAGCTTCTATTTCTTCCTGATTCAGGCTTGGGAAGTTGTTTGTTTCCAAGAATTTATCCATTTCCCCTAGGTTTTCCATTTTTTTGTGTGTAGAGGTTTTCATAATATCCACAGATAATATTTTGTATTTCTGTGGTATCAGTTGTAAAGTCTTTTTCACTTCTGAATGAAGTTATTTGAGTTCTTTCTCTCCTGTTTCTGGTTAATCTAGCTAGTGGTCTATCAATTTTGTTTATCTTTTCAAAGAACCAACTTTTTGTTTCATTGATTCTTTGAATTTGTTTGGTTTGCTATGGACTTTGTTATTTCCTTCTTCTGCTGGCTTTGGATTGGTTTTGCTCTTTTTCCAGTTCCTTGACATGTGATATTAGGTTGTTAATTAGAGATCTTTCTTTCTGATGTAGGCATTTAAGGCTCTGAACTTTAACCTTTAGGACGGCTTTATCTGTATGCCATAAATTTTGATAGTTTGTTTCCCCTCTGTTATTCAGTTAAAGGATGTATTTATTTCCATTTTAATTTCATCATTGAACCAAGAATAATTCATCAGCAGTTGTTCAATTACCATGACTTTGTGTATATTTGAGTGTTTCTCTTGGAATTGATTTCTAGTTTTATTCCACTGTGCTCTGAGAAGATACATGGTGTGATTTTTATTTTTTAAATTTAATGAGACTTGCTTTGTGGCCTAAGATGTAACTAATATTGGAGAATGTCCCATATGCTGATGAGAAGAATGTATTTTTAGTAATTTGGGGGAAGAATGTTCTATAAACGTCTGTTAGGCACATTTGCTCTAGAGTCCCATTTAAATGCAGTGTTTCTTTATTGATTTTCTGCTTCAATGATCTGTCCAGCTCCGGGGGTGTTAAAGTTCCCCACGATTGTGATGCTACTTTTAATTTCTTTATTTAGACCTGGTAGAATTTGCTTTATAAATCTGGGAGCTCCTGTGTTAGGTCCCTATATATTTAGAATTGTTATGTCTTCTTGTTTAGTTGCTATTTTTACCACTATATAATGACCATCTTTGTCTTTTTATACCATTGTTGATTTAAAGTCTATTTTATCTGATATGAGAACGGCTATACTTGCTTGCTTTTGTTTTTCATTTGCATGAAATATTTTTTCCATCCCTTATATCTTGAGTCTGTACACGTCCTTGTAAGTTAGATGTGTTTCTTAGAGATAGCATACATTTGGGATGTGCTTTTTTATCCATTCAGCCAATCTGCATCTTTTAAGTGGGGAATTTAAGACCATACATACTCAACGTTCATATTGATATGTGGAATACTATTCTGTTCATCATGTTGGATGATACTTTGTTGTTGTTTTTCCCCTAGTGCTATTGTTTTTTAAGAGCTGTGAGTTTTACTTTTCAGATGTTTTTACACTAGTGGTCATCTATTGTGATGCTCCATGTATAATGTAGTTCTGAGTATTTCCTGTGGGGCAGGTTTATGAGTGACAAATCCCCATAGTGTTTGCTTGTCTAGAAAAGTTCTTATTTCTCCATCATTTATGAGTCTTAGTTTTGCAGGATATAAAATTCTTGGCTGGTAGTTCTTATGTTTAATAAGACAAAAAAGTGGGGCCCTACTCCCTTCTGGCTTGTAAGGTCTCTCTGGAGAAGACTGTTGTTGGCCTGATGGTTTTCTTTCCTAAATTAGTGATAATTTTATTTTGTAGGTTGTAGAATTTTCTCCTTCATTTTCACTTTGGCAAGGTTAATGACTATGTGTACTGGAGATATCCTATTTGCTATGAATCTTCAATGACCTTCTTGGATCTGGATGTGTGAATCTCTGGCAATCCCAGGGAAATATTTCTCAGTAAGTACCTTGAATAGGTTTCCCATGCCTACAGGGTTTTCTTCTCTCTCGGAGATACCTACTTGTATATTTCTATGCTTCACACACTCCCATATTCCTCTGAGTGATTGCTCATTACTCTTTACTCTCTTCTTCTGCATCTTTGACTGAATGGGCTAGTTCAAGAGCCTTGTCTTCAAGCTCTGAGATTCTTCTGCATGGTCTAGCCCACTGTTGGAGCTGTGTGCTATATTTTGAAATTCCCTAAATGATTCTGTTTTAAGTTCTGTTAGATTTTTTTCTTATGTTGCCTAGCTCTTTAGTGACTTTTTCATGTTTTTCATTGATGTCCTGAGTTTTCTTTTTCTTTTTTTTCAGAGACAGAGTCTCATTGTATTGCCCTTGGTAGAGTGCCATAACATCACAGCAAACAGCAACCTCCAGCTCTTGGGCTTATGCAATTCTCTTGCCTCAGCCTCCAAGTAGCTGGGACTACAGGCACCTGCCACCAAACCTGGCTATTTTTTTGTTGCAGTTCGGCTGGGGCCGGGTTCCAACCTGCCACCCTCAGTTTACGGGGCCAGGGCCCTACCCACTGAGCCACAGGTGCTGCCCATTTTTTAATGTTTTGTTTTGTTTTTTGAGACAGTCTCACTATGTCGCCCTCAGTAGAGTGCTATGTTGTCAAGGCTCACAGCAACCTCGAACTCATGGGTTCAAGCAATTTTCTTGCCTCAGCTCCCCAAGTAGCTGGGACTACAGGCACCCACACAACACCCAGCTATCTTTTGTTGCAGTTGCCATCATTGTTTAGCTAGCTCGGGCCAGGTTTGCACCCACCACCCTCGGTGTATGTGGCTGGCACCATAACCACTGTGCTACAGGTGCTGAGCCCTGAGTGTTTTTTTAATTGCATCTTTGTGTTGGTTTTCAATTTCTTCGATACCATCCATCCTATTTGCCATCTATATTCTGAATGTCATTTCTGACATTTCAACAATTTCCTTTTAATCAGGGTACATTGCTGTAGATACACTGTGATCCCTTGGGGTGTTGAACTAGCCTGCTTTGTCATGTTGCCAGAGTTCTTTTGCTGGTTTCTTCTCATGTGAAACCTCTTCTCTTAGGTCAGGGCAGATAGGTCTGTAGCTCACTAGTTCTGCTTTGCTGGGAACTCTTCTATTTAATGAGAAGAAGGAGAGGTTCTCACATCAGTTACCTTCAACTGGTGTGCCATGACATACTGGCATGCCATGAGACGATCTTAGGGCGGCTTGAAAAATTTTAAAGATCATTAAAGATTATTTTTGAAAGAAGTTCAAAACATAGGAAGTATGTTCTTTTTTAACTTTTTTTTTTATCAACATAATTTAAGTGTGCCACAGAAGTTTAACTATAGGTTCAAGTATGCTGTGAGATTAAAAAGCTTAAGAAGCATTGCCCTAGATGGTGCTTTTGTGGCCTACTCTGGAAGATTGTCCTAGCAGGGGAGGGGCAGAAGCACAAGGAGCCTGTAATGCAGCTGTTCTGTGTTGACTCACTCATTCTTCTGTGGTTGCCATAGTCCCAGCCAGTGCTGCATGAGCTTCATGTAGAATGTGCATCATGGCTAGACTGTGCTGGAAGCTTAGGTTGGGGGCCAAGTGAGTCCCTCTCCGTGGAAGCCGATGTTGTAGGAGATTCCCAGGTCTCCCTGCAGTTGTGACAGTGGCAGCTGGGCAAGGCTATCTAGGTAGTGTTTGTGGTTGCCAGATGTGTAGGCACTCACTCCAGTCAAGTCCAGGTGCAATGGTGGCTCAAGGCTAGTGGGTCCCTGGTGGAGTGTTGGGCCATGGGGAAGGTAGTTCCTGTTAGGCAGAGGGTAAGGGCCACAGGGCAAGACCAGGGGTTCCAGTGGCAGTACAGGAGCCTCAGGGGTGGAGCCATGGGACCTGGAAGCAGCATGTAAGTTGCAGGATTGGGGCTATGAGGTTGGGCTGCTATGAAGCCAGAGCTCTCCCCTGCCCAGGTGCCATGAAGGCAGTTGCAGGGCTTCTCAGGTGGAGTCTGTGGTGCTTGTTCCATTCAAATCCCCTGTAGAGTACAGGGGCGCCTGGCTCCCAGTCATGGCGTGTGTAAGACTTTACGCTCTCTCTGCTCCCTCCCTAACCTGGTTGGAGGTGATGTGGAGATGGCTGCAGCAAAACCAAGCCCTGTGCAGACCTCGTGCTGTGGGCCTGAGTGTTCAGAATGAGGCCAATCACAGCAACCTAGGCAGAGAAGCTACCAGTTTCTTTCTGTGCCTACCTTCTGGTGCACAGACTCCACGCTGCTTCCTCATCAGTCTGGAGATCTGTGGAGGGCTGTGGGGGGGGGGGGGCCTCACAGCTCAGGCTACAGTGTTCATGGTGGGGGTCATGGAATCCTACATTCTTTCCTCCTATCCTTCCCCACATGTGGACACCTCCCCCAGGTTATCTTCTGATCATGTTAAGTAGATCACTCTTGTCTCCCTCTCCTTCACCGTGAATGACCCCTATTGCTTCTCCAATGATTCACAATGAGTTTTTCAAGATCACCCATCTGCAGGTGGGCATGCACCTGCAAATTTTCACCCTCTTCTTGAAAGCTGCATATGCAAACTCTTTCTAGCCCACCATCTTGCTGCTCCTTTCCTCTCTTCTTTTCTTTATATAGATCTGTCTTTCCTTCTCTCTGAAGAACTTATGTTAACATTTTTTGCAAGGCAAGTCTATTGACAACGAATTTCTTCAATTGTTTTCGGAGAAAGTTTTTATTTCTCTTTCAGCTTTTTGAAGGATAATTTTGCAGGATCCAGAGTTCCAGCTTAGTAGGTTTTTTTTTTCTCTCTCTTAACACTTTGAATATTTCACTCTACCCTCTTCTTGCTTGCATGGCTTCTAAGGAGAATTTCCTTGTAGATCTTATATTTGCTCCTCTATAAGTAAAGTGTTTTTTTTCCTTTGTGGTTTCTTTCAGGATTTTTTTCTTTATCTTCTACTTTCTGCATTTTAAGTACGTTATACCTAGGTGCAGTTTTTTGTTGTTGTTTTTTTTTTTTTTTAACTTATCCTGGTTGGTGTTTTCTGAGGTGGGGGCATAATGGGAATGTCAGCAGCAGAAGAAAAGAAACAGAAGAAATATTTGAAATAATAATTACTGAGAATTTCCCCCAAATCACAGAAAATTCTCAGTAACTGTTATCTCCAATATTTCTTCTGTTTCTTTTCCTCTCTGTTCTTCTGATGACATTCGCATCATGCACCTCCTATACCTTTTGCGGTTGTGCCATCATTCTTGCATATTCTGTTCTATTTTTTTTTCAGTCTTTTTCCCCATTTGCCTTTCAGTTTTGGAAGTTTGCATTTGGGATATCCTGAAGCTCAGAGATTCTTTCCTCCACGATGTCCTGTCTTTCATTGAGCCCATCAGAGGCATTCTTCCTTTCCGTTACAATGTTTTTATCTCTAGCATTACTTTTTCTTTCATTCTTAGAATTTCCACCACCCTGCTTACATTACCCATCTGTTCTTGAATGCTGTCTACTTTATCCATTAGAGGCTTCAGTGGGTTAGTCACAGTTATTTTAAATTCCCAATCTGTTAATGCCAACATTCCTGCCATATCTGAGACTGGTTCTGATGCTCACTCTGTCTCTGCCAAATGTTTTTTTGTTTGTTTGTTGCTTTTCAGTATGCCTTATAATTTTTTCTTGATGGCCATACATGATGTAGTAGGTAAAAGGAATTGTGGTAAATAGGCCTTTGGTAATATGTTGGTAAGGACTTGGGGCTAGGCAGTATCTTAAAATATTATGATTAAGTCTAAGTCTTTTGGTGGTCTGTACCCCTGGACTGTGGACTTTGCAAGTGATTCTCAGTTCCCTTTACCCCATCCTTAGGTAGGACAGAATGGTTAGAGTGGGCTGGGGTTAGCTATTTTCCTTCCTCAGTCAGTTAGACTCTGATAAAACTCCAAAAGTTTAGGCTATGATGAAACAGCTTCTCTGAGGGCAGGCCTTATTAAAAATTGAATGCTCTGGCATATTTCAAAATGTTTCTCTTTTTTTCCACTTACAAATTATTTTTATTTCAAATTAATATGAGGGAACAAATTTTTAGGTTCCATTGTTCTCACTTCCAAGGTGAAGTTCAAGTTATAGGATAGCCTCTCACCCAGAGGTGTGTGTGGAATACCCTCCCATTTGTGCACATTAGATGAGAGCCCACCAAATGCCCTCCCTCCTCCCACCAATGGCCCTCACCCTTCCCTCTCCATCCTCACCCCTCCCTCTTGCTAGACTTTATTTGTGTTTATAACAAGGTGTTTATATATTGGTTTCATATTAGTATTGAGTACATTGGATACATTTTTTACCATTCTTGATATACTTTACTAGGAAGAATGTGTTCCAACTACATTCAGGTAAACATAAAAGATGTCAAATCTCCATCTTTTTATGGCTGAATAGTATTCCATGGTACACATATACCACAATTTATTAATCCATTCATGGGTTGATGGGCATTTGGGTTGCTTCCATGAGTTAGCAATTATGAATTGAGCCACAATAAACATTCTGATGCAAATGTATTTGTGGTAAAATGATTTTTGTTCCTCTGGGTAGATACCTAGTAATGGGATTGCAGGATCAAATAGAAAGTCTACTTTTAGATCCTTGAAGATTCTCCATACTTCTCTCCAAAAAGGCTGTTATTAGTTTGCAATCCCACCAACATTGTGGAAATGTTCCCTTTTGTCCACATTCATGCCAACATCTGCAGTTTGGGGACTTTCTTATGTAAGCTAATCTTACTGGAGTTAGGCGATATCTCAGAGTGGTTTTGATTTGCAGTTCTCTGATGATTACCCAAAATGTTCCTCTTCTCTTTTCCTCTGTTGCAATCACAGGGATTTTTCTCCAAGATTCATGGAGCTTCAGGAGGTAAAACTTACGAAAGTAGGGGGGCCCTCCTAAGGCAAAGTCCCTCTGGAGTTTGAACTTTC
Source organism: Perodicticus potto (assembly GCA_963574655.1). Classification (NCBI taxonomy): domain Eukaryota; kingdom Metazoa; phylum Chordata; class Mammalia; order Primates; family Lorisidae; genus Perodicticus; species Perodicticus potto. The sequence continues at coordinate 8,221 of CAUYRH010122292.1, read as the reverse complement.
CTACTTGTCCCACAATGAGCCTCTGACAGTTTATCAGTTATAGTTCAAGTTTTCCTGTCCAAGTCGGTTCCTGAGGAGGATTCGGCTGAAGGGTTTCTGCTCTGGTGGGTTTTGATCCTCTGCATTTAACCGTCTCTCCAGTTTTGATGGCAATGTTTGCCCAGTGGCCATACTTCTCTCACGGATCTAAGAAGAGTTGTTGATTTTTTTTTGTTTGTTTGTTTTAGTTTGTTAAGCTTTTTACTTGTTGGGACAGAGTCATGATGTCCAAGGTCCTCATATGCCAGATCAGTAATGGAAAGCCTAAAAGACATTTCAAAAATATATTTATTTGGATTAAAAAGTTAGTCTGAATAAAAGGATGACTTTATTAAATAATACTACTACTAGTATTCTAATAGCTGAAGTTGAGGAGACATTGCTGTGGTCCAAGGGGGCTGAGGGCAAAAACAACCTCTTTCTTTGTTGACTTGAGTTCTCTGGCTTAATAACCACTCTGCCACGCACACGCAGCTCCCTAATCACACAGAGGCTGCCTGCATGCATATCCAGGTGGCCACCTGTCCCTGAAACAAAAGGTGTGCACAGTAGAGAGCCCCCAGTCTGTCAGCTGTGATTTACCAGCTCCTGTGTCTGGAGCAGCACTGACTCAGCACTCCCAGAGCAGCCTGTCTTGACATTCCAGCCCCTCCCAGGAACACATGACTGTGAAGTCATTGTCCAGACCCAGAACCCAGCGTCCTTTGGTCTTGTTCCATGCCCACTTCACCTCCAGCATTTCTCTCCTTCTCCCTGCTCTGTTTGGAGGAGATGCCCTCCCATCCCAGCCAGTCCCAGATAACCTTCCTGCCTGCCGTCAGCTGTGTTGCTTTGATCAGCCTTAAGTCGCCCTCAGGACAATTCCGAGGCTTCTCTGGACACTCCAGTCAATATCTACTTCCCCGTTTGTGCCTCTGTCCATCATACCTCCCCTCGCTTTGCAGGAGTCTGTCCTAGAAGAGCAGAAAAAGAAAGGATCAGATGTCAAAGGTTTAGGTTCAAGTCTGTTGTCAATGTGTGTGTGCGGGGGTGGGAGGAAGGTTTTAAGGAGCAAGTCCTTGAACATCTCCGAGTCTGTTTCCTCTGGACTTCTAAGCTGTCCTGAATCAAATGCCTTTTGTCCTGTCACCAGCCTGATCTCAATTTGGGAAATACCCCACAGCGTGCACTTTTGAAGGACAGCTCCTGAGCCCACCTCCTACCATGGAGGCTGAGGGTCCCTTCTTACACCTTCCCTCCGTGCCCCATTCCAGCCAGAGGACAGGAATGTGATGTCATTCAGTGAATCAGCCGCTCTCTTCTGTGACCTTGGTGGTTGGTGAAAGCAGGAAAGACCATCTGGAGGCTGGATCCTTGCCAGCAGGGAGCTGCTGCCCCACCCAGGCCAGCGGCTGCGACTACCTCCCACTCACTCTTTGAACTCTTAATATCTTTTTGTCACATTCCACTTTTGCCTAAGAAAGGCCATCTATTTCTGTTTTTCACAACCAAGAGTCTGATCGACACAGCCCCTGTCTGTAAGACAAGAGTAATAGCCTCCAGCTCGCGGGGACTGTCGCTGGCTCCATGAGAAGCCACGCCGCCCTTCCAGCGGTGCCTGGAACCGGGCAACATACAGAAAGCTCCGCACGTGTCAGGTCTGAGAAAAGCGGCAGCCTTCGTCTCGGAATCCGCCCGACGAACCTGCACGAACAGCAGGGCCAGGGCGCCTAAGCCGAAGCTGAGGAGTGGAAGTCTGGTAACTGGCCAAGGCCGAGCGGCTGAGCGGCAGAACTGGGCTTTCATTCCAGGTCGACCCAATATTAGAAATCATCAACTCTCCTCCTTTTTCAGTTCTGTCTTGCTGCTCAGCTCAGCTTTGAGGGCTGTTGGTGTGGGTTTGGGATGAAATCCAGGCAGTCATAAGGACTAGAAATCAGGTCTGCCTGGTGAGGTGTCACGGGGTCCCCTCTACTAGCTCTGATAGGGACGCCTTTGATATGTGGAGTAACTGTGTTTGCCTCGTTCTCCCACTCTGGAATATCTCCTGGATCCTGGGGCAAAACCCAGCCAAGCGGGCAGCCAGAGTTGCTTGGGGACACACAGGCTGTGAGAGTTCAGGCCCGAAGGGGAACACGCGGTGTGAATCCGCCTGAGCAGGGTCCCTGCCCCGGTCTGAAGGGTGTGGGGAAATACCGATGGGACAGAGCTGGGGGACAGGAAGGAGGAGGTGAGGACGGTGGGTTACGGGAGGTCACAGCGCTGCGAGACCCCACTGACAGGAGCACCCCGCGGGCTGCCCAGAGGCTACCTACCGCTCTGCGACACCCCTGGGTCTGTGCAAGTCCCTCCAGCAGCACAGGGCCCTGTTAATTCTGGTACTTCTACCACATTAAATATTTGCCTTAGTACCAACCAGAACTTCTTTAGCTGCGAATTGCTAACTTAAAACAAGCTTTCAAAAGCTGAGTTTCACAAGCCTGGCAAGTGGGCAGTGAAGAGATAAATTGCCTTCAGGCACAGCTGGATCTAGACGTTCAACCCAGGTCTTGGTGCACTTTCCTCTGCTGGTTCTTTCTCAACAGGATCCTCTGAGATGGCAAACGCCCCCCAGCTCCAGCCCCAGCCACACCTTCTCCAGCTCTCAAGACAGAGGAGAGCACTTTCCCCAGAGTCCCCAGAGCCAGTCCCAGACCAGATTCTTACTGGTCTGACTTGATCACATGCACATCGCTAAGCCAATCGCCAGGATCAGAGGTAGGACCTGCCCTGATTGGCCACACCAGTGAAGGGGTGGGACGGGGTGAGTCAGTCTCATACGCAGAGGGCAGAGTCTGCCTTGAGCTTCTGGATTTGGGGTGCTTGTCTTCACACTGCTGAAAGAAAAGACAAACTCCCCTCCCCACTTCTCTGCTGGGATTTGGAGCAAGGGAGGGGGAACTTTGTTCTGAGAGCAGAAGGCCAGTTAGAGTTTGCATACTGCCCAGTATTTGCTCTTGAAGGCTCTTCTGCTTCCGGAGGACAACGCTGTTTTTCTCTGCGCATCCTTTGCTCTCCCCCAAGGGACTGGCGCACAGTAGATCCTCCCAAGCATTGTTGAATTTGGTGGTAGAACATTGAGAGAAGGAAGCAAAAGAACGCATTCCCTGCCAACCAGCTGGCAACCCCTTCCAGCTCATGCCGACCACACGCCCCCATGGCTCTCTGGTTTCCCGGGACAGGACTGCTGGCATCTTCTCTGCCTGCCCCTGCTGCTGGACTCTACGGGATGGAGGGAAGCAAAAGGTGGGGGGATGTGTGCGGCCCTGTCCCGGGGAACAGAGAGCAGAGACAGTACGCCACTCAGGGAGGGGTCAAGTTCAAAGCCTTTCCACCGCCTCTTCCTCAGTGAAGCTCTGGGCTATGGAGCTGGCTGCAAATGTTAATTGGGCACAACTTAACTTTATTTGACTGCATTAGCTCTGTTGTAATAATCCATAAAGCACGGAATGTACATCAGATGCAAGTTTATTGTGTAAAAGCTATATCTTAATCATATTAATTGAAGTTTCAGAGCAGATGGGTTTCCTTTGGAAGCCACATTTCATTACATTTCATTAGCATCATGTTAATGGCAGCACAATAGCAGAAACTCCGGGCATTAAAACAATTTTCTGATGGCTCAACTACATTTTCTGTGCCGTTAACTCAAATACTCTTTTGGTTAGTCAGGATTTCTCTGCTGGTAGAAATAGAACTTCTTCCTTTGTAGCAAATTCCTCAAGCATGGGACAAACCCAGTTTATAACACTTAGACTGATTTTTACCAACTTAATCATTTGGCCTCCCAAGAATCTTGGTCTAGAGACAAAGCTGGTCCTGGGCTCAAACCTGGGTCCTGGGCCTGCCCCCATCCTCCCTCCCTCCCATATCCCCTCCCTTCTTTCTTTTCTTCCTTTCTTTCCCTCCCACCCTCCTTCTCTTTCTTTCCTTCCTTCCTTCCTTCTTCCCTCTCCCCTCCCTCCTTCCTTTCCTCCCCCGCTCACACTTCCTAACTGTGTCACTTCAGACAAGTCACCACATGTCTCTAGGCTGTGTCTGTCTCCTGTCTGTGAAATGACCTGAGAGTCCACTCCTCCTACGGCTCTTGTGAGGGCTGCACGGAAAACCACTGGGGTAGCATGGCCGGGGGAGCATGAAGGTGGAGGGGACTGGGTGGATCAGGCAGGCCCCTATGTCTGCAGAGACGCAGCTTTCACCCTCGGGGCAATAGAGGGCCACCGGAGGCTAAGGGGCCGAGTCGGGGTCCTGGCCTGATTGATGTACTTTGTGCAGAATGACTCTGGTTGTTTCATGGGGAGTAGACCTTGGGGCTGAGACGGAAGCAGGAGGGAGGAGACTGCCATGAAAGACAATGGCGTCTTGGGGCAGGTGTGGAGGGGGCAGGGGACATTTTGAAGGGGAAGTTGACAGGTTTTGTGACAGCCTGGGTGGGGATGGGAGAGGAGAGGAGCCGAGGGTGAGTACTGCCCTGAACCCAGCCCTCAACCCCTCGCCCACTGCCCTCTTTGTTACTGGGAGGAAGGTGGCCTCCTTCTGAGGATCAGGGCCCCCAGATCACTCGATGACAGGAGACCCAGGGAATTCTCAAATGAGCTGAGAGGTCCCAGCTGACTCATGTCTTGAGCCGGTGCATTGCTTCTTGTATGCCTTAAAGAGCTTTCACAGGGTTGACCACACCTCTCGTCCCTTGTCAGTCCCTAGCGTCCCATCTCACTATCCCATTACACAGATGAGCAAGATAAAACTGCAGAAGAGGGAAATGGGCACATCTGCAGGGGGGTGGGACTGTGGGTTACTGTGTGAGAGGAAGGAATGACACCTGGGGGGGGACACTGGGAGTTACTCTGTGAGGGGAAGGAGTATGACACTCCTGGGGGGACACTGTGAGTTACTGTGTGAGGGGAAGGAGTGACATACCTGGGCGGGGGGACACTGTAAGTTACTGTGTGAGGGGAAGGAATGACACACCGGGGGGGACACTGGGAGTTACTGTGTAAGGGGAAGGAATGACACACCTGGGGGGGGGGACACTGGGAGTTACCTTCCCCAAAAGCTAAGCCACAGTTTCAGCTAGGACAAATAAGTTCCGGAGATGTGTTGTACACATGGTGATGGTAGTTAATAACGATGTATTACATGCCTGAAAATTGCTAAGAGAGTAGATTTTAGTGTTTCCAGCATGAAAAAATAAAGTATGTGAGGTAATGCCAATGTTAATTATTTTGATTTAGCCATTCTGCCATGCATGTGCATTTATATATTAAAACATTATGTTGTATACCATAAATATATACACTTTTTGTCAATTAACAAAATAGCTGAGCCAGCAGGCTGGGTGTGAACCCTGTGCCATCTGCTCAGAAAGGATTTCAGGTCAGGGCTTACAGCGCCAGTGGCTGTCTCCTGTCAGTTCTAAACCTGGTCATCAAAACACAGCACCCTCCAGGGAGGCGCAAGCCATCTCGAGGTTGCATGTTTAAGGGACTAAAACAGAGAAATACAGCTCCTGGGTTTACAGCAAAAAGCTAAAAGGTTTCATTTCGGACAGGGCTATGTATCAGGTGAGCAGCGAGGGGCTGGAGAGGCAGCACCGCTCCTGAGGTCCCGGAGGGTGCTGTGGGTAGGGTGGGCCAGGCCTGCGGCCGGAGCCTGTCCAAAATGTCACGGCCCTATCTCATCGTTTGTCAACAGATTATGCTGGTGTCAAAGGGAACATGCTGGCTGAAAATGCATCTGAGACTGAAAAATGTTTCTCTGCAAAAAATGGAGCGGTTTTGAGGAACCATGTTCCAGAGGGCTGGTGGGCTGGTGTGGAGGCAGACTTCCCCATAATGACCCGGGAAGGTGTCGCTCAGGGCTGTGCGTGTGGGTCACGGGGCATGCCGTGGCTCTATGCCAGCAGGACAGTCTCGAACCACCCAGTGAGTGAGCAGGTAAGACAAAGGGTTAAATCAGAGGGTGCAGAGTGGCTTCTGTCCATCAAATGTGGCTCCTAGTTAATGTTTTGGGGGGGTTGGCTGAGTGTTTTAAAAAATATGTAAATAGGGCAGTGCCTGTGGCTCAGTGGGTAGGGTGCTGGCTCCATATACCAAGGGTGGCAAGTTCGAACCTAGCCCCAGCCTGCTAAAACAGCAGTGGCTACTGCAACAAAAAATAGCCGGGGATTGTGGCAGGCGCCTGTAGTCCCAGGTACTCTGGAGGCTGAGGCAAGAGAATCACTTAAGCCCAAGAGTTGGAGGTTGCTGTGAGCTGTGATGCCACAGCACTCTACCAAGGGCAACAGAGTGAGACTCGGTCTCAAAAAAAAAAAAAATGTAAATAATGAACTAAGAAGATATTGCAAATAAAACTCCAGATTTTTGCTTTTTCTGGAAAGACTGGGTGATCTGGTGATTCTGGGCAGTTCTTGCCTAAGCTGGTACCAGCTACCCCTCTCAGACAGAGCGGGACCTCTCCAAGGCTGTGCCCTTCACTCATTCGGATTGCTGTGAGCCCAGCTGGCATTTGGGTTTGCTGTTCAGATCCAAGCATGAGGCCCTAATCATGTGTTCTTTGGGGGAGCCCCCATCCCGCACCCCCAGGAGACCCTTCCTTTTGGGATCTCTTTTGGACCCCAAGCCAAATCCATGAGGGTCAGCTTTGCATCTTGGCAGAAAAGAAGTCTCCCAGCCTTTCTCTGCATTCCTCTGTGGCTTTATAAGTAATAAAACAAAACAAAAAAGGGGTCCCCACAAGTAGATCAGAGCCCTCCTATCTCTTTCTCTTCTTATCTGCTCCTGAATGAGAAGAGACACAGGGTCAAAATTTAGAAAAGTCATTTCACATTTATTTCAAAGCTGCTGAACCCTTTTCCACCTCCCCCAGTTCTTTCTACCTATTTTATTTTTCTAATAGCAAGAAAGGGCAGAATTTTAATAATATCTCCCTGGAATGACTTTCTTCATGCATGAATTATTTCTCATTTACAAAGGTTTAGGAGAAGCTCCCCCCCTTCCTTTCTTGCTGTGGAAAGTGATGACTATTTTCATTGCTAGACAAATAACTGTCGAAACTCATGAAGCTGATGGCTGGGCCTGTTTTCCCACAGAGTCCCTCTCCAGCAGCCAGCCCAGCTTGGCGCGTCCCTGAAATAGCGGCTCTTGTCAAGGGATGTACGAGAATGTCACATTCATGGTGGCTAATGGCAGGTGACTGCTGTGGCAATGCTGCTGGCATAGAACAAAGGCAGATGAAAGGTATGGAGGCCCAGCTCCCTTTCATTTCATTTTCACAAAAGCCTTTTGGGAATAGGTAGTATTGTCATTATTGTTACAGTTGAAGAAAACAGAAGTACCAAGAAGGTAAGCCATGTTCCCAAGGTCACCCAGCCAGGAAATGGCAGACTTGGTATTTAAACCTGGCTCTGCCAACTCCCAATACTTTGACCATTGTGCTGGAGAGCCATCCCCCTGCTCTCTTGGGACAGTGGTTTCTCCAGAAGCCTGGCTCACTTTGAAGGATGGAGGGATGGTGTGTGGGTAGCAAGCGTAATCTTTTGGGGACTGTATATGCCTTTGAAAGCATCTGAGGGTTTAAGCCTGTGTAGTACTGTATTTGCACCATGCCCTGAACTTTGCAAACCCCATGCCATTTTACCCTCAAAACACACTTTTAAGGTAAATTTGGTTCACCCCCGCTTCACAAATGCAAAACCTAAAGCTTACAGAGTTTTTGCAACTTGCCAAAGGCTGAACGGCCTAGAAAAAGAATTTGGACTTGGTGAGCCTGGCTCTGAGAGCCACCACCCACTGCTCTCTCTGTCCTTAGGCCTTTCGGGGCAGAGCCCCAAAGTGCAGCGCTCACATCACTGGGGGACGCGAAACCATGTCAGGAGTTGTCGTTTTATGGTGTGTGCACTTCTCACCACTTGAGCTAGAAAAACTATTCTAAACACTCATCAACCCACAATTGGTTAGGCCAAAGCCAAATTTTACCTAAATAAAACAAGCTGAATATTGCATCCTCACTTATAAGTGAAATATGTTTGTAATTTCCCTTTATAACAATATATTTTCTCCAATTTCAATATCAGGTGTATCCAGATCAAGTAGAATGATTTTGAAATATTTCTTCTTTTTCTATTGTCTATAACATTTGGCATGATCTGTTTTTTGAAACTCTC
>CAUYRH010122289.1:0-59361 GCA_963574655.1 Perodicticus potto | reverse complement strand
AAAGGAGTATTAAAATCTCCAACTACTATGGAGCTGTAGGAAATCAAGTTACTCATGTCTATTAGAGTTTTTCTTATAAATTGAGGTGCATTCTGGTTGGGTGCATAAATATTAATAATTGAAATCTCATCATATTGAGTAGTACCTTAAACAAATATGAAATGTCCATCTTTGTCCTTCCTTACTTTGGTTGGTTTAAAGCCTATTGTATGTGCAAATAAGATTGCAACACCTGCTTTTTTCTGTTTTCCATTTGCCTGGAATATAGATGACCATCCCTTCACCTTGAGTCTAAATTTTTCTTTTAAGGTAAGATGAGATTCTTGTATGCAGCAGATATCTGGCCTGAGTTTTTGTATCCAGTCAGCCAATCTATGCCTCTTTAGAGGACAATTTAAACCCTTCCTATTAATTGAAAATAATAAATCTTTAGAAAATCTAGTGGACATTTTTAATCCTTTCATCATTGTGGAAGCTGGAATTTGATAAAAAGTTTCTGGATGAGTTTATTTTTGCATTGGAGGATTACCCTGGTCATTATGGAGGATAGGTCTGAGAATATCCTGGAGAGCTGGTTTGGTTATAGCAAATTTCTTCATCATGTGGATGTCAGTAAAGTATTTAATTTCTCCATCATAAATGAAACTCAGTTTGGCTGGATACAGGATCCTGGGTTGAAAGTTCTTTTGTTTTAGGAGATTAAAAGTCGATGACCATTCTCTTCTAGCTTGAAAGTTTTGATCAGAGAGATCTGCATTTATTCTAATATTCTTCCTCTTGTAGGTTATCGATTTCTTGTGTTTGGTTGCTTTCAAAATTTTCTCCTTCATATTTACCTTAGTGAACTTAATTATGATGTGTCTGGGGGATGTCTTATTCGGGTTGAGTCGTACTGGGGTTCTGAAACTGTCTGCTATCTGAATTTCAGAATCTCTTGGCATGTCTGGAAAGTTCTCTTTCATAATCTCATGAATAAGAGATTCTGTGTTTTGTGAAGCTGCTTCATCGCTTTTGGGGATCCCTATGAGGTGAATATTGGTTTTCTTCGAGTTATGCAAGAGCTCTCTGAGAGAGTGATCTGTTTTTGCCTTCCATTTCTCTTGCTTTTTGGAAGTTTGAGAGCGTTTGAAAGCTTTGTCTTTCATGTCAGAAATCCTTTCTTCTGCTTGCTCCATTCTGTTACTGAGGGATTCTACTGAATTTCTCAGATCTTTAAGGCCTGCAACTTTTTGTCTCAATGTGTCAAAATCTTTGGTCATTTTGTCTTTGAATTCGTTGAATTCTTGAGACATCTTTTGGGTCATCTTTTGAATTACTGCTTGAAATTCTGATTCCATCTTTTCCTCCATTCTGCTGATCTTATTTGCAATGCAGATTCTGAATTCGATTTCAGACATCTCAGCCATTTGCCTATGCAGGAGATCTTGTGCTGTGTCTGCCTTGTCATTACTTGGGGGGGGGGTGGTCTACTCTGATTATTTATATTGCTAGAGTTTTGTCATTGATTCTGCCCCATGGTTGTTTTTCACCGTTGTGTCTGGCCCTTCAAGTGGTGGGCACAGGGTCACGCATTTGTCCAGGAAGTTTTTGGCTGGCGATGAGCCTGCAGAGAGGCCTGGTGGACGCCAGTGGGATCTTTGGATGAAGGTTGGCCTGCAGAGGCCACGTCGGTGCCAGGTGAAGGTCTGCATAGTCACTGGGAGTGACCCTGGCCAGGGGCCTGGCCATTGCAGGTGGAGTCCCTGGAAGAAAGCAGACCTACCTGCTCCCAGCCTGGCAAGTGTGAGATACCGGGCCAGGCGGTTGCTGGGGGAGTTTCTGGCTGGAGGCAGGCCTGCAGAGGCCCCATGGGTACCAGTTGGAGGCCCTCACAGTCTCTGGGACTGTCCTTGACCAGGGGCGGTCCTGCGGGGGCCCTGCGGGGGCCAGTCAGAGGCCCATGCAATCGCCAGGGGAGTTCCTGGCCAGGGGCAGACCTGCTGAGGCCTGGCAGTTGCCAGCAGAGTCTGTAGCAAATGGTGGGTCTGTGGAAGCCTGGCAAGCATGGGACACAGGGCCAGGTGGTCGCCAGGGGAGTTCCTTCCCTGGGGTGTTCCTTCAGAGGCCTGGCAGTTGCAGTTGGAGTTACTGTCATAAGGCAGGCCTGGGGAAACCCTGCAGGCTTGGGTGCGGGGCTGCATGGTCACCAGGGGATTTGCTGGCCAGGGGTGGGCCTGTGGGGGCCCTGTGGGGGCCAGGCAGAGGTTCGCACAGTCGCCGGGGGAGTTCCTGGCCGGGGGCAGACCTGCAGAGGACTGGCGGTTGCCACAGAGTTTCTAGCAGATGGCAGGCTTGCGGAATCCCAGCAATCACGGGGTGCAGGGCCTGGTACTCGCCTGCATCTTCCCTGGCCGGAGGGAGGGAGTCTTGCAGCCCACCCCCAAGTCTTTTCCCAGTGGGGCACTTGTTTTGGCAGGCGGGTGTTGGGGCGCTACTCAGGGACCTCCTCCCTCAGTCTCAGCAGGGGTTAGGCTTCTGGTTCGTCACATAAGGGGGGAAGGGTGTACAGTAAGTTCAGAACAGTGGGGAAAACTTTAGTTCAGTTTTTCTGCCTAGAAACAGAGTTTTCAGAGTCACACTGGGGTGCTCAGGGGAAGCACACCCCTCCCACAGCACTCTTCTGTGGGGTGAGACAAGGGGTCCACAGTTCACCGCTCGTCTGTAAAAGACCCACAGGAGCAAAAGAGGAGAAAGAAAGAAAGGAAACAGAAAAGCAAGAAACTTAGAGCTTTCTTGGGGGAGGGGACGGACACTCTTCCTTTCAGATGAATTTTGTACCTGAAGCTTCCTTTCTTGGGGTTGCAGCCTGTCTCAGCAGAGGAGACCCACAGAAATCACTTGTCTCTCTCGGCTGGGTTCCCAGTATTCAGCTTAATTACGCAGTTTCTGGAGATTATCTTCCCTTTTGGATAGGTGCCTTTTTTGGAAGCTGCTTCCCGTCAGCCATCTTGCTCCACCCCCTAGAAATTTGGAACTCAGAAAAGATGAGCCACTACTTTCATTCATTCATTCAGAAACATTAATTGGACACTGACTATGCATCAGACACTCTGCTTGATCCAGAAATACTGTGTTATGGTAGATAGGATAGTCCTCTACTCAGAGGGTTCAGAGAGAACCAGATGGACAAGATTTAGCAAGGAAAAGAGAGGAGCAAGGATATTTCCAAAAGAAGAAACCAAAGTAAAAGTTCTATGGCTCAAAGGTTGTGTGGCACAAATCTTTCTGAAAAGAAGGCCTCTGTGTACATTGAGAGAGAAAAAGAATATTTATCCTTAAGGACCAGATGTGGACTCTTCTTGTACAACTGAGGCCACACAGTATTATCATTTCAAAAACTCTGTAGGTTTATTTAAAGTGCATCAATGTTTTTCCAACGATGACAATGATCACTCTACTGGTTTTCTTGTCTTTTTGAGTTGCTCTGAGCGGCTGTAAGATCTGACTTATAGAGAATAATTGGAGGGTGGCCCAAAATTCACTCTCAGAGGAAAACTGGAGAGAGTTTCAAGAAGGCCCCTCCCTCTGCAGACCTGCAGGCAGGGAAGGCAGCTGGCAGGAAACCGGCAGGAAACTCCTCTCAGACCCTTCTCCAGTTCGCCACTACCTCCCATGTGGATAAAGTACTTTAATCTTCAAAGGAAGGGAAGGAAAAATTCAACCCAGCAAAACTAGTGCTTAATTCCTTTCTTAATCCATTGTGATAGCAGAAGAAACTATTTCCCTTTATATTACTTTTATGATTTAGCATATGGTTGCTTTTGGTAATTGTTTTATTGTTTACTTAAAAATAAGTTATAAAGTCTTAGGCTCAGTATTTTATATCTGTCACTTACAGTGTATTAAATATTTTCAGCTTTGCGATGATGGAAATATTTTATATCTGCACATTTTCAAACACATTAGCCAAATTCAATGCAATTCTCATTAAAATATCAGTGTCACGTTTTTGCAGATCTAGGAAAAATAGTTTTACACTTCATATGGAACCAGAGAAGACCTCAAATAGCCAGTGCAGCTGTAGGTAATAAGCACAAAGCAGGAGGTATTACTCTTTTGAGACTCCAAAAGAGTTATATATAGTAACCAAAACAGCATGGTACTGGCATAAAAACAGTCACATGGACCTATTAATCAGAATAGAGAACAATGAGATGAAATCATCATCATATTCTCTTACGATTTTTGACAAAACAGATGAGCACATACTCTAGGGAAAAGAGTACCTATTCTGTAAATGGTGCTGAGAAAACTAAATAACCACATGGAAAAGACTAAAACAAGACCTGCAACCATTATCTTTCACAAAAAAACAACTCACAATGCACAAAAGATTTAAACCTACGGTAGAAACTATAAGAATTCTAAAATAAATGTTGGAAAAACTCTCCTAGATATCTGCCTGGGAAAAGAATTCATGAAGACTCTAAAAGTACTCACAGCAACAACAAAAATAAATAAATGGAATCTGATCAAATTTAAAAACCTCTATACAGCCTAAGACACAGAGCAAATAGACAATCCACAGAATTGGAGAAAATATTTTCATGCTGTGTATTTGATAAAGAACTGATAACAGAATGTACAAAAAAACTCAAGCAAATTTATAAAAAAGGATCGAATAAATCCATTAAAAAGTGGGCAAAAGACTTGAGTAGAAACCTTTTAAATGCATATATACTGATAGGCAACAAACTCATTAAAATACTCAGTGTCTCCTATCATTAGAGAAATGTGAATTAAAATCACGATGAGATATCAGCTACCTCCAGAGAGAACGGCTGGTATTAAAAACTCCCAAAGCAACAAATGCTGACATGGATGCAGAGAGAAACAAATTCTTGCACATGGTTGATAGGACTGCAAGCTAGTACAACCTCCATGGAAAACTGGATGGAGATACCTCAGAGAACTACCTATCATTAACTAGTATTAACTATCATTTAATACAGCAGACCCACTGCTAGGTGTAATACCCAAAGGAAAAAGATCATTTTATAAAAATTATACCTGCATTTGAATGTTTATAGAAGCACAATTTATAATCACAAAGATGAGGAAACAACCCAAGTGCCCACCAATACATGAACGGATTAATAAAATGTGGTATATGCACAACATGGAGTATAATTCAGCCATAAAGAAAAATTGTGATCTAGTGTCTTTTGTGACAATCTGAACGGAACTAGAAACCACTCGGAAGAACGTCACAGGAATGGCAAAACAAACACATGCACTAGTATCAAGTTGGAGTTGATCAAGCCACACTATGTGCACATAAGGAAGTAGAGCTCAGTGAAAATCAAGGGGGAGAGGGGAGGGATTAGGGGGCTGGTAAATGACTTGGTAAGTGCATATCATGTGGTGGGGGGCATGCCAAAATTATAACTGCATCCTAATGTTTGCAAGCATGCCTTGTAATTTTTGCATGACTCAATTCATGCAAAAAACAAAGTCTATAAACAAAACTCATGTACCCCCCTAATATTCTGAAAGGAAAAAAGGAAAGAAAACGAAAAAAAAATTTACAAAAAATAAACAAATACAGTAAAAAAAAAAATCCAAATACTGTAGCCACTAGTCATATGTGGCTATTGAGGACTTGAAATGTGGCTAGTTAAACATTTTAGTATAATAACCAATATTACAAATCTATATGCTATATATATATATATATATATATATATATATATATCTATATTTTGTAGAGACAGAGTCTCACTTTATCGCCCTTGGTAGAGTGCCGTGGCGTCACACAGCTCACAGCAAACTCCAACTCCTGGGCTTAGGCGATTCTCTTGCCTCAGCCTCCCCGAGTAGCTGGGACTACAGGTGCCCACCACAACGCCTGGCTATTTTTCTGTTTTGCAGTTCGGCCCAGGCTGGGTTTGAACCTGCCATCTTTGGTATATGGGGCTGGTGCCCTACTCGATGAGCCACAGGTGCCGCCCTATATAAATATATTTTAAAAGCAAATATAATGAGCAGCTACAGTTAGGTTTTAATATTTTATCTTTATTCCTTTACTTTCAATTTTCTGTGTTCATCTAAATACATGGACTTTTAATCATAATTGTTTAATACTATTTTCAACTAACTCTATTATCCAGATCATCTATGCATTTATTTCTATGGTCTTTTTAAAAAGTTTTTTTTTTTTTTCATTCTTCAGTCCTATGTTTATTGTTAAAAGCACAGTCTTCAGAAAAATAGAACATGGAGTTAGAGACATTTCAGAGGTAAATACAGTTGTAAAGTATGTGAGCATACATTAGAAATTAAACATGCTTCCTCTGTCACTTTTAAGGTTCAGATAATCAATATAAAGTTTTTTTATTCTTCTAAAAAATAAATTAATTTATGCCATGTTTTGTATTTCAGAGATGACTTTATTTTTGAAAGAACTTGTTGAGTAGAACCTTGAAATTTGATCAATAAATATTTCAAAATATTAGAACTATACAAATATCACTCTAAATACTCTATTAGTCTTCCTTCACTTTCAAAAGGATCATGAATGGATAATTAATTTCAGCATATAATGAAACTGTTTTTATTATTTTTGTGAGTCTAGTCCTCTGCTACAACTCCTTTAAATTACAAATTTTTATAATCTGTGGCATACTGAGAGTAACTTCCTGTTATTTCCTTGGAAATTAATGTCTTATTTTTCCGTTATCATGAACTACCACAACATAATCCCATGTTGACCATGTTCCTGGGAAATGTTGAAAAAGACTAATTTTCAGTTTCTTTTTGGTAAAACATAGGTTTAGAAAACTGATGTGGGATTGGATCTAATTTTCACTAATTAGTTAGAAAGAAACCTTAGAAAGTTACGTAGTCTCTTTGAAATTTTCATTCCTTTATTTGTATAAAGATAGCAATGCTTACTTCACATGTTTTCTGTAAACATTATATCAGAACTCACTGACTTGGCAGTGATTCAAAAACTTGACAGTGTGCCCTTGGCAAAAACAAAGGGACATGTGAACTCTCATAGGCTGCTGGTAGGATTACAAACAGATACAAGCCATAGAGGAGTTTGGCAACCTTTTACAGAACTATGTGCATATTTCTCTTTTGATTCAGCAAACCCAGTTCTAAGAATACACCTAAAAGATACACCTCCAGACACAGAAAATTACATATGTACAAAGTTAGTCATTGCAGCATAATTTGTTATAGCAATATAACTAGCTAAGTACTTTGACACACAAGATTCACTAAATAAACTACCGTACGTACATGTAATGTAATTCCATAAAGCCTTTTAAAAAATAGAATGACAGAAAGGTCTGTCAAGAACTCCAGAGGACTTTCTAAGAGACATTGTAAAATAAAAAAAAAAGTAAAATATAAATTTCTGTATTCATTAACCACTTCCTTTTGAAAAAAAGAGGAAGAGTTGTTGGGCCCGCCAAACAACAATGATGGCTGCAACCAAAAAAATAGATGGGTGTTGTGGCAGGCACGTGTAGTCCTAGCTACTTGGGAGACAGAGGCGGGAGAATTGCTTGAGCCCAGGAGTTGGAGATTGCTGTGAGCTGTGATGTCATAGCACTCTACCCAGGGCGATAGCTTGAGGCTGTCTCAGAAAAACAAAGAAAGGAAGAAAACACATAAATTTGATTAACTTTCAAAAATGCGGAAAAGATAAACCGAAAAACCATGAAATTTATTATGTTCAAGTGTTAAGAGCAGGAGACTATGAGACAGGCCTGAGACCAGATGTAGGGGATTGGAGATTATTGGTAGATGTTAAACAACCTTCAATCACAGGCTGACTAGAGCAGCTGATGACCCCAGCAAGGACCATCTCCAGCTGGCTTGTCAGCTATCTGTGTGGCCTTACATGAACTTTGTCTAAATACAACATCATTTACATTGTGGTTTTAAAATTTCTCCCACCCTTCAAATTGACATGGTAGTTCCAAGACAACCATATAAAGTGCGAATATGGAAGGTAACCCACTTCTAAGAATTACTACCCAAATTCCTAATAAAGGCCCACCCCTAGCCCCAGACATCCCTCCTTTCAGTTAGTGAGACTTTAGAAGACCAAAGCCACTTCCTCCTGGGCACAGCTCCTTTCCAAGCAGGCTCACTGTCTCCTCTCAGAGTGTATTTTTGTTTTCAATAAAAAAACAGCTGCTACTTGCTTTGCTTACATGACGTGTCCTGAAATCCTTTTCTGATCTTCAAGAAATTGGAAGAACCTCCACTTGGAGGCTGCTAACAAGAGGTAGGGGAAATAGAGTGAAATGGATGGGAAGGACAAATATTTCTCTGAGTATACTTTTTTCCGTAATTAAAGGGTTTTTGAAAATATTGTCCATTTAAAAAAATCAAGCCTGAAAGAATGAAAAGGGAGGGGGACCTGAGATAGAGACAAAACTATAACAAATGAATCTAATTCTTTTCAAACAAATGTCATAATTACACTGAAGTGGAAAAAAAAGAACTCGAGTAATTTATAAAGATGATTTCAATACTGGGAGGTATAGGTTAGTAAGACGAAGGACAACTAAAAACAAATCCTGGGCCCTATTAGAACATTTCATTTTTATGCACATTAGCAAAGCAATTATAGAATTATTTTAGATGTATAGAACTGAGAGCCGAGGTTGGAAGGGGAAATAAAAACATGAAATGAGAGACGAAAGAACTTCATGGGGGTGGGTTAGATTTAGAGATGCTGATGTGAACTTGTGGTTTGTAATACACGTATTTGAATTCTTACAGACATGGGCACCCGTGTACGTGTGCGTATGTGATATGAACACATAGGCACACACATGTGCATATGTGTAGACACACCAAAGGTAGAACTTCTGTAAGTTGACCACCCAAGGGACAGCAACAAACTGGTCAACATAAGGGGTGGCCCTACTGTGCGGATGAGCACACGTGCTGCGTGTAAGGTCTGTGAAGAGGTGAGCAGCATAGGGAGGCGTCAGCTGGGGAGGCTCTTCTGCATTTCCTAAGCTGTCAGCACTGAGGGGGCCTGGAAACAAGTACACTCCAGTGAGAATAAACATACCTAGCAACACCGAGATCTAGGTGTTTTATAATATTCCCAGCTAAAAGGAAAAAAATATATTTTTACTGCAATTGTGTCATAAAAAGGAAGCTCTCACAATATGATGGAAACATGAGAAAGACACTAGTTTGAGGGGGTCCAATAGTCAAATCTAGGAAAATCTGAACACCGAGGTAATGAAGCACCATAATGAATAGAAAACAACTAAAAAAACAGAAACTCATGTACTCACATCAATATTGAAGAGTAAATAATAAAAGCATATGTATATAAAAGCATGAAGTAATTTATAAATGGATGGTCACTCTTGCTGATAATAGAATGAAATGTTCCAGCTAATGCATATGGTGTAGGTGCTGGACTTGACAAATTACCATTTTGCAAATGTATGGTAAAATTTTAATATAGGAATCATCAATGGGTGATAAGCTTTAAGGAAAATTTCGATGCGAGCAGAATATTTGCATGCCTTATAAGTGTTTCTCACAAACTACTTATTAGTTGCAAGGAAAATACCAGCAAAGTATGCAGTAGATGAGTCACGTGTCACTGTGTCTGGGTTTTCAAAATCAATATTAGCAGTGGGGACAGCCAGACATCGTGTGCCTTTGGATGCAATTTTCTGAGTACAAATCACCTAAATATTATTCCAGTGAGAAATGTATAATGTAAAGTTGATGAGAAAACATCAAGAAAACTCCGATTGAGGAACCATCTATAAAATACAAGAAGGAAATCACTCTTTTTTATTATGTCAACATCTAAAAAGACAAAATAAGGCTGTGGTGATATTTAAAAAGACTAACTAGACAAGACAACTTAATACAATACCAATATCTTGTACTGCTATAAAAATAAATGCAATAAAGGAGATTATTTATTTGAATGCAACCACTGAAATACAGACTGTAGGTTAGATACAATATTGGATTACCTGAACTCATTGAAGGTATTGACTGTTCTGGGGTTACATATGATAATGTAATATTTTTAGAAAATATATTGGAGTATCTGATAGTAAAAAAAAAAAGTTTACTCCACTTATTTAAGTTGAATAAAATGTTAACAATCTGTATACTTTCCTTATTCTTGACACTTGAAGTACTTTCTATTATATTAAATTATAACCAAAACAAAGTTGTAACAAAACAGCAATTATTAACATCATTAAATATGTTCTATACGACATATATTTTATTTATCATAATAACTCTCTTAGCTAGGGACTCCGTGATCTTTTCACGAATGCAGACATCAAGTTTAGGGAGACAGTGAATGAAAAATGCCTGGCAAATATGAAAAACTAAATAGAATACTTTTCTTAACTGTATACATTGCAACTTAAAATTCTTTTGTCTTAAACTATACAATTCACTTGCTAAATGATTTGCTTCAGCACAAACATAACACACACACACACACACAAACACACATCTATCTCTTTTGTACTCATATTCAATTCTGTTATGGAAAAAATCTACAGTTCAGAATAAAAAGACCCTGAAAAGACCAAAGGCTACAACTAGCCTGTCATCCATTTATTGTCCTCCTTTGAATGCCTTGTTGTGTATTATTTATTTCATTGCCACTATGAGTAAGCCAAGGTTATTTTTTGTTCTAAATTTCATTTCACTGGTATTTTTGTAAATCCTTGAGAGCAAACCGTCATGAAGAGACCCCCCAAAGGCCGGAATGAAAAGTGAACCCTCAGTATAGACTTCAGATCACCCTTGTTGAGTTCAACCCTGTTCTCACACAGCTGTTTTCAAATCAATGTAATTGAAAAGTACCAAGGTCTTTCTGCTTTGTATCTGCATGACTTTGAGAGAAGTCAGCTTTTATATAAACAATAAAATAGTTTAAGGAGAAAGTAAAGTTATGAGATGATTTCATTTTTTTTTTTTTGAGATTCCAGGAAATAGTTACTGAGGAGTGTTTAAATCACAAGAAAAATACACTCTCTTCAGGATGCCTTTCTCTAAATAAGTAATGTATCTGATAGTCAGACTTAAAATTATGATCTATATTTCTCCTAAATTCAAACAATGGAGAAATACCTTGAAGAAATCACTATCTGGATAAGTTGAATATCATACAACAATGTTCTGATATCAGTCACCTACCTCACAGATAAATGTCTCTCCATACTTCAACAATTAATTCAAGTTTATGTCTCCCCATTTTCATCCCTCTTATATATCATTAAAACATCATAAACTTACCACTGCTTCCTCCAAGTATAAAATAACAGTAAGGTAAATAAATTTTCAATCTGTTTATGATTTCTACAATTCAAGGTTATAGCAGTGCTGTGGTCCAGGGCTTTGGGAACGAAATGTGCTTAACATGTTGGATTATAATACTTGTTAACAAGTTAATCCTTCAGGAACAAATATAAATTTAATTTTATATTCCAATCCTCTACCCAAACCAGACAACTACTTTTTCCCAAACGCCTTGTGTTCTTATGGAATTTTGTTGTTTCCACTCTCCTTTGGTTAAGAGTTGGTTCATACTTTCTTGGTATTTCTTCTCACTTGTAGGGATCACGGTGAAACCTGACCATTTAGTATGAGTGAAAAATAAACCACATCAATTGTAAGCTACAAAAATTTGAGGGTCAGTAATTTGCACAGTGTAACCCAATGCATGACCAATACATTCGTCTTTCTGCATTAGTATCTCTGGGATAGTGGGAGAGTGAATTGCTCTACAAAACATAAAGCCAACTGTGGAAAGTATTGATAGAGTCAAATGCAGGACCCGGCCAATAGAAACATCCTACCCAGGAAAGAGTGAATGTATCAATCCCTATCACTCCAACCCTTTAAATTCCCATCCACCCTAACCCATATGCTGACTCCTTTCTCAGACTCAGCTCATTAGCACCCAGGTGGAAATAAAGGTCACGTTGCACACACAGAACCTGGACTTCAATTTCCTTTCTTCACGTTTCAGAATAATCTTTTATTTGTGGTCTTTTACCTGTCATTTTTGATGCTGAGAACCTGAGACAGGGAGAAGCCCCCCTCAGGGGGCTGAAATACTCCCAGTCAGACCAAAGTAAACGGACTCTTGCTCCTATGAGATGAAGGGAAATGGGAGGACCCCTCTGGCCCTCACCCAAAATTCATCCATTTAATGGTGAGGTGAGCATTTGTCTAGAATCCTCTTCTTGACTTTTTAAAGTTTTCTTTCCTTTTCTCCACTCCAACTTCACTTTTCCTCTCCCTCTTAAGCAGTTGTATATAGCCCCTCTTTGGGCTTTTTTGACTTCTCTTCTCTGTCCTCACTCTGGGCCCCAAAATTCTGGTGATCTATTACTCCTAAATCCAGTACGGTCACGGACTAACACCAAGTCAGATTCGCCCGTCCAGTGCCTTGTGTAAGGAGACGCCCTCCCATGGACCTGGGCCACTTTTCTCTGGCTGGTTACATGCAAAGGCCTGGTGGCCTCCCTGACCCAGCCTCAGCCACCTCCTTCCTGCTCTTCCTCACAGGTTCTCTTTACATTCTCACTTTAGCCTCATTTATTTTTTACCTCCAATTTCCAATATGGGGACTGCTCAGTCACAGATTCCCCCTTCTTCACCTTTAAGTTGTGTTTTAATTCACCTCAAGCCCCTATGGCTCTATCATGACGTTACACCCAAATGCCTCATCTTTTTCTGCAATTCTGCTTGGTTATGTACAAACTAGACAATGGCTCACAATGGCCTGAAAATGGTACCTTTGACCTCTCAATCTTCACTGATCTCAATAATTACTGTTGAAAATTAGGCAAGTGATCAGAAAGATCCCCTACATCCAGGCCTTCCTCCTACTCTGAAAGATTCCTTCTTTGTGTTGTCTTGTGAACCTTCCCAGATTTTCCTTGTGAGGGCCAAACCATCACACCCCAACCCCATCTGAATCCCCATTGTCTTCCTTTCACCCAACAGACAACACTCCCCCTTCTGCCCCTCCACAATTCCTCTCACCCTCAACCTCCTCCCTACCTGCAGAATTCCACCCCAAACCCCTCTCTCCACCATCCCAACCCTTCTTTAGCCGCACATGGGTGAAAAAGAAAAGATAGCATCCCTGGGGGGCAGAAAAGGAAAGATGGCATACCTGCCGGAGAAGGGAAGGAAACATGGAGGACCCAATTTCCCCATCCCATACTAGGTCTGGCCATACCTTTGGGCCTTCCATTTCCAGACCACCACAACTTCCATACCCCCTCCAGGAGGTTGCAGAAACAGAAGGCATCGTTAGGGTTCATGTCCCCTTTTCTTTCTCAGACCTGTCCCACACAAGTCAGAAACTAGGTTCATTCTCTGCAGATCCCACAAAATACCCTCAAGAATTTAGGTATCGAACCCAATCATATGATCTGACCTGGCATGATTTATATGTTACCCTCAACTCCACCCTATTAACATGGATTCTAGCTCTCAGTCTGCCCCCAATATCTGAAATAAAAAGAACTCCAAAAAAATCTCCCCACGGTCCTCAGACCTCCCAGAGATATCTCATCAACCTGGCCTTCCAGGGCTTCAATAACCAAGAAGAGGCCTCTAAACGGAAGCACCTCTCAGAACTCCTGTTATTGGCTTCTGCTATTACACAAAACTTTTCGAAACTCCTCAGAGCACTCCAAAAGAACTAAATCTCCCCCAGAACCATGTTTTAAGTGAAGTAAACTAGGCTACTGGGCAAAGTAATGGCCAAATCCAAACCCTCTCCCCAAACCGTGTGCTGCCTGTAGAGGTCCTGGCTGGAAGTTTGACTGCCTAGGTCCTTCTAAAGATCTGGTTCCCAGCCACTTCCAGGATCTAGCAGAATTTCCAGATGTCTTGGAAAAAGCTGCTGAAGAACGACAATTCATGGAAAATCAGGATGACCCCGGATGCCATCCTGGAATACTAAACTCCGAGTATTTTTGCTAGTGGAAGGCAAGCCAATCTCTTTAATAATTACACAGGAGCAGATTTTTCTGTGCTGCCATCTTATAAAGGTCCTTTAAAATAGAGATCTTGGTGTTGGATATTGATGATTAATTTATTGCGCCCTTACACTACTTCTCCTCCCTTGTGGTGGTCAGTCTATGGACACTCTTTCTCACATTCATTCCTTATTATTCCTTCATGTAGCATCCCCCTACTACGTAGGGATATCTTCTAATGATTACAAGCAACCCTGAGAATTTCCTCCGGCTTTTTTTTTTATTGTTTTTATTATTAAATCATAACTGTGTACATTAGTGCAATCAAGGGGTACAATGTGCTGGTTTCATATACAATCTGAAATATTTTCATCAAACTCATTAACATAACCTTCAAGGCATTTTCTCAGTTATTGTATGAAGACATTTGTGTTCTACATTTAGTAAGATTCCCCTGTACCCTTCTAAGATGCACCGTAGGTGTGTCCCCACCAATTATCCTCCCTCCACCCCAACCTCACCCCTACCCTACCCTCCCTTGCCCCTTTCCCCATATTCTTGTGCTATACTTGGGTTATACTCTTCATATGAAAGCTATAAATTAGCTTCATAGTAGGGCTGAGTACATTTTCCTCCATTCTTGAGATACTTTGCTAAGAAGAATAAGTTTCAGCTCCATCCATGTAAACATGAAAGAGGTAAAGTCTCCATCTTTCTTTAAGGCTGCATAATATTCCATGGTATACATGTACCACTATTTATTAATCCATTCGTGGGTCAATGGCCAATTGGGCTTCTTCCATGACTTAGCAATTATGAATTGGGCTGCAATGAACATTCTGGTACAGATGTCTTTGTTATAATGTGGGTTTTGGTCTTCTAGGTATATACCTAGTAAAGGAATTGTAGGATCGAATGGCAGGTCAATTTTTAGATCTCTAAGTATTCTCCAAACATCCTTCCAAAAGGAACTTATTAGTGTGCATTCCCACCAGCAGTATAGAAGCATTCCCTTTTCTCCACATCCATGCCAACATCTCTGGTTTTAGGATTTTGTTATGTGGGCTAATCATACTGGAATTGGGTGATATCTCAAAGTAGTTTTGATTTCTCTGATGATTAAGGATGGTGAACATTTTTTCATATGTCTGTAGGCCATCCGCCTGTCTTCTTCAGAGAATTTTCTCTTCAAGTCCCTTGCCCACCCTGAGGTGGGATCACTTGTTCATTTCTTGCTAATACATTTGAGTTCTCTGTGGATTCTGGTTATTAAACCTTTGTCGGAGGCATAACTTGCAAATATTTTCTCCCATTCTGAGGGCTATCTGCTTGCTATCCTTACTATGTTCTTAGCAGTGCAGAAGCTTTATAATTTGATCAGGTCCCAGTAGTGTATCTTTGATACTGCTTCATTTGCCTGGGGGAGTCCTCCTCATAAAATATTCAGCCAAGGTGAATCCTACAAGAGTTTCCCTTGCACTTTCTTCTACTATTTTTATAGTTTCATGTCTTAAATTTAAATCTTTAATCCAGTGAGAGTCTATCTTAGTTAATGGTGAGAGGTGTGGGTCCAGTTTCAGTCTTCTACAGGTCGCTAGCCAGTTCAACCAGCACCATTTGTTAAATAGGGAGTCTTTTCCCCACTGAATGTTTTTAATTGGCTTGTCAAAGATCAAGTAACAGTAAGTAGCTGGATTCATCTCTTGGCTCTCTATTCTGTTCCAAATATCTACCTCTCTGTTTTTCTGCCAGTACCATGCTGTTTTGATCACTATTGATTGATAGTAGAGTCTCAGGTCTGGTCACGTGATTCCTCCTGCTTTGTTTTTATTTCTGAGTAATGTCTTGGCTATTCGAGGTTTTTTCTGATTCCATATAAAACAAAGTATTATTTTTCCGAGGTTTTTAAAATTTGACAATGGAGCTTTGATAGGAATTGCATTAAAATTATATATTGCTTTGGGTAGTATAGACATTTTAAAAATGTTGACTTTTCCCAGCCATGAGCATGGTATCGTTTTCCATTTGTTAACATTTTCAGCTATTTCTTTACTTAAGGTTTCATAGTTCTCTTTATAGAGATCTTTCATATCCTTTATTAGGTAAATTCCCAAATATTTCATCTTCTTTGGCACTACTGTGAAAAGAATAGAGTCCTCTATTTTTTTGGCATGGCTATTGTTTGTATATACAAAGGCTACAGATTTATGGATGTCAATTTCATACCCTGAGACATTGTTGTATTCTTTGATCACTTCTAAAAGTTTTGTAGTAGAATCCCTGGTGTTTTCCAGATATACAATCATATCATCTGCAAAGAGTGAAAATTTGATCTCTTCTGACTCTATGTGGATACCCTTGATCACCTTTTCTTCCCTAATTGCAATGGCTAAAACTTCCATTACAATGTTGAAGAGCAATGGAGACAATGGGCAACCTTGCGTTCCTGATCTAACTGGAGTTCAAGTTAATTGAACTCCATTCAATATGATATTGGCTATGGGTTTGCTGTAGATGGCCTCTGTTAGTTTAAGAAATGTCCCTTCTATACCAATTTTTTTAAGTTTTCTGGTCACGAAAGAATGCTGGATATTGTCAAAAGCTTTTTCTGCATCAATTGAGAAAATCATATGGTCTTTATTTTTTAATTTGTTTATGTGCTGAATTACCTTTATAGATTTACGTATATTGAACCAGCCTTGAGATCCTGAGATAAAGCCCACTTAGTCATGGTGTATAATTTGTTTGATGTGTTGTTGAATTCTGTTTGTTAGGATCTTGTTGAACATTTTTGCATCAATATTCATTAGTGATATTGGTCTATAATTTTCTTTTCTTGTTGGGTCTTTCCCTGGTTTAGGGATCAAGGTGATGTTTGCTTTATATAATGTTTTGGGTAGTATTGCTTCTTTTTCTATATTTTGGAAGAGGTTTAGTAATATAGGTACTAGTTCTTCTTTAAAAGTTTGGTAGAATTCTGACGTGAAGCCATCTGGTCCCGGGCTTTTCTTTTCAGGGAGATTTTGTATTGTAGATGCTATTTCAAAACTTGATATAGGCCTGTTCAACATTTCCACTTCATTCTGGCTAAGTCTCGGAAGGTGGCATGCTTCCACGTATGGGTCTTTTTCCTTCAGATTTTCATATTTCTGAGAGCAAAGTTTCTTGTAATATTCATTAAGGATTTTTTTGAATTTCTGAAGATTCTGTTGTTATTTTGTCCTTATCATTTCTGATCAATGAAATTAGAGATTTTACTCTTTTTTTCCTGGTTAGGTTAGACAAGGTTTAACTATTTTATTGACCTTTTCAGAAAACCAACTTTCTTTTCTTCTGCTGGGTTTGGGATTGGAATGTTCTTCTTTTTCCAGTTGCTTGAGATGTCCCATTAAGTTGTAATGTCTTCTCTTTCTGTTCTCTTGAGGAAGGCTTGCAGAACTATAAATTCCCCTCTTAGGACTGCCTTTGCAGTATCCCAGAGGTTGTGATAATTCATGTCTTCATTGTTGTTTTGTTCCAAAAATTTGTTAATTTCCTTCTTATTCTTGTCTATGACCCATCTATCCTTCAGCATAAGGTTATTTAGTTTCCACATTTTTGTATCAGTATGCAGATTCCTGTTGTTACTGAGTTCAACTTTTATTCTATGATGGTCAGAGAAGATTCAAGGAATAATTTCTATTTTTTTTTTTAATTTGCTAAGGTTAGACTTGTGACCTAAGATTTGATAGATTTTGGAGTATGTTCCATGGGCTGATGAGAAGAATGTGTATTCAATTTTGTTGGGATGAAATGTTCTGTAGATGTCTGCTAAATCCAGATGTTGAAAGGCTAAATTTAAATCTAAAATTTCTTTGCTTAGCTTCCTTTTGGAGGATCTATCCAGCACTGCTAAAGGGGTGTTAAAATCTCTGACTACAATGGAGCTGGAGGTAATCAAGTTGCTCAAGTCTGTTAGAGTTTCTCTTGTAAATTGAGGCGCATTCCGGTTGGGTGCATAAATATTAATAATTGAAATCTCATCATATTGAGTAATACCTTTAACAAATATGAAGTGTCCATTCTTATCCTTCTTTATTTTGGTTGGTTTAACTCCTATTGTATCTGCAAATAGGATTGCAACACCTGCTTTTTTCTGCTTTCCATTTACCTGGAGTATAGATGACCATCCCTTCACCTTGAGTCTATATTTATCTTTTAAGGTAAGATGAGATTCCTGTATGCAGCAGATATCTGGCCTGATGTTTTGTATCCAATCAGCCAACCTGTGCCTCTTTAGAGGACAGTTTAACCTATTCACATTAATTAAGAATATTGATAAGCCTTTTGAAAGTCTGGTGGACATTTTTAATCCTTTTGTGGCTGTGGAAGTTGGAATTTGATCAAAAGTTTCTGAGTGGGTTCACTTTTTTGGTGGAGGATTATGCTGGTCAGTATGGAAGATAATTCTGAGAATATCCTGGAGAGCTGGTTTAGTTATGGCCAATTTCTTCAACATGTGGATATCATTAAAGTAATTTCTCCATCATAAATGAAACTCAATTTAGTTGGATATAGGATCCTGGGTTGAAAGTTATTTTGTTTTGGGAGTTTAAAAGTCAATGACCATCCTCTTCTATCTTGAAAAGTTTCAGCAGAGATATCTGCAGTTATTCTGATGCTCTTCCCTTTGTAGGTTATGGTTTTCTTCCGTCTGACTGCTTTCAGAATTTTCTCCTTCATACTAACTTTAGTGAAATTGATTATGATGTGTCTGGGGGATGTCTTATTCAGGTTGAATCCTGCTGGAGTTCTGAAACTGTCTGCTCTTTGAATTTCAGAATCTCTTGGCATGTCTGGAAAGTTCTCTTCCATAATCTCATGAAGAAGAGATTCTGTGTCTTGTGAAGCTGCTTCATCACAGATTTGGGGGCTCTCTATGAGGCGAATATTGGTTTTCTTTGAATTATTCCAGAGCTCTCTGAGAGAGTGATCTGTTTTTGCCTTCCATTTCTCTTCCTTTTTGGAGGTTTGGGAGCGTTTGAAAGCAAACTTCAATATCAGAAATCCTTTCTTCTGCTTGTTCCATTCTGTTATTGAGGGATTCTATTGTATTTCTCAGATCTTTGAGGGCTGCAACTCTTGTCTCAATGTGTCAAAATCTTTGGTCATTTTGTCTTTGAATTCTTTGAATTCTTGAGACATCTTTTGGATTGCTGTTTGGAATTCTAATTCCATCTTTCCCTCCATTCTGTCAATCTTATTTACTATCCAGATTCTAAATTCGATTTCTGACATCTCAGCCATTTGTTTATGCATGGGATTTTGTGCTGTGTCTGCCTTGTCATTTCTTGGAGGAGTTGATCTACTCTGATTATTCATATTGCCAGAGGTTTTCCATTGATTCCACCCCATGATTGTTTTTCACTGTTGCCTCTGGCCATCCTCACAGTTGGGGAGATGTCTCTCCAAGATTAGACCCTGGTGGGATCTCTCTATTGTTGCTGGAACTTTGTAGGGATTTATCCTGTGTAGGTCTTCTGGGACTGCCCCAGCCAGGGAGTTCTGGCTTCAGGAGCAGCTCCAGAGTGTGGCACCCCTAGATCCAGCAGCAGGGCTGGGGATGGTGCACATGGTTCTGGGAGTGCCAGGCCTCTGGTGACTTTGGCAAAGAGAACCCATGGCTCCAGTAGTCTCTGGCTGGGGGGAGGGCTCCACACAGAGGCAGAAAGGGCTCCAGAGGGAGGGCCCTGTCCCTCGGCTTCTGGAGTCCCTGGCCAGACAGGTGGGGCTGGTTCAGTGGCAGGGAGCATACGGGAGGGAGGATGCAGGTTGCAGGGCTCTTGGAGTCCCTGGCCAGAGGCAGGAGTGCTGAGGCCCAGGAGGCACGGGGTGCAGGGCTGCTCAGTGGCCAGTGGAGTCCCTGGCCATAGGCGGTGGTGTGGAGGCCCTTCGGGTATGGGGCGCAGGGTCACGTGGTCTCCCTCAGAGTCCCTGGTAGTGGGTGGACCTACAGAAGCCTGATGAATGCAGAGCGTGCCTGGCAGAGTACCTTTCACAAGGTGGGACTGCAGAGGCCTAGCAGGCACAGGGCGCTGGTCTGAGCAGTTGCCTGTGTAGTTCCTGGTGGGGGACAAGCCTGCGGTGACCTGGCGGGTGTGGACCATGGAGCCGTGGGGTCCCCAGCAGAGTCCCTTGCCAAAGACACTCACAGGATTGCTGGGGGTGTCCCTGTCCAGGGGCAGGCCTGTGGAGGCCTGGCGGGTGTGGGGCATGGGGCCACATGGGTCACCAGGGGAGTTCCTGGCCAAGAGTGGGTCTACAGAAGCCTTGTGGTTTCCAGCAGAGTCCCTTCCAGAAGGCAGGTCTGTGGAGGCCCAACAGGCTCGGGGAATGGGGGCGCTTAGTGGCCGGGGGAGTCCCTGGCCAGGGGCATGCCTGTGGAGTCCTGGCGGTTGCCAGCATAGTCCCTAGCAGAAGGCAGGCCTGCAGAGGCCTGGCATGCATCTCCTTCAGCTTTTAAACACCTCCTTCTCATCTGCCCTGAACTCTCCTCTCTCCTTTCCCTCTCATGGTACTGGATGTGCCTTTTTCTATACCAAAATATTTTCAGTCCCATATCAGTGTCTGACACATAAAACTCTTCCATTCCAGCAGAAAATAACAAAGCTCTGTTCCAAAACTATGAACTTTCCAGCCCTAGCCTACCCTAGTTTGACCTACTTCAATCTCACTGGTACAAGAGACTCTGTTGACTTTATAAAGCCAGATCTCTGTTCCCTCAACTCAACTTGTCTCTTATCTGACTCCTCCTGTGCCCCTCTGGGAATAATTTTCCTCCATAGCTGTTCTATCTATTGGTGCCTGCATGCTAACCATACCGGTCTTTACACCAACGTTTTCCTCACCACTCCCACCAAGTCTTTTTTTTAAGTAACTCCTCCCTAACTCAGGTCCTGACACTTCCCCTTACCTCCAGAAAAGAAAAGAGACATGATCCTCCCTGTATACATCTAATCCCTAGTCCTTATTCAATTCTTCACCTTCTTGGGAATTTCCTATTTTAGGGCCACTAATTATGATCTCTCTCATTCTTATTTTAGTACCAGTAATCCTCCACCTCATCTCCTGATTTATTGACCAGATAGTCACCCAAAACACAACCACTCATATCCTCACCTTATATGAATATCAACCAGTTCAGACTGAAGACCCCAAAGTGTTCTATAACCACCACTGCCTTCTACCTCCCATTTTGCTTACAGGTAGCCCACAAGTCCCTTCAACTTGCAGGAAACATTCAAGGGGACACCACGCCCATCACGCCACCTCTTTATAATAGACTAAAAAGACTGGGATAATTGAGTCAAATGTAAGACCTGCCCAAATACAACCATCGCACCCAGAAAGAGTGAATGTACCAATCCCTACCTCTTTGACCCTTTAAATTTCCATCTACCTTAATGCATATGCTCAATCCTTTCTTGGACTCAGGTCACTGGCACCCAGGTGAAAATAAAGGCCATGTTGCTCACACAGAACCTGGACTCCGATTTCCTTTCATTCACATTTCAGAATTATCTTTTATTTTTGGTCTTTCACTTGTCAGGTATTGTATTAGAAATGCAAATAAATAAATTAATAGGAAAATGTATGTTAATTCTGACAGAGAAAATGAGGACAGCTTCAGGGAGGGATTCCTGAAATCAAGTAAGTAACCAATCTGTTAGAGTACTCTAAGCACTCTACCTTACACAGTATCTTACAGTATAAGTGAGCTAGGAAGACTGACACATATCTTGGCAAAATAATAATCATTATTATTGAAATTTGACATTCAAAAAATCACTATTAACTTTACAAAACAGTATTGGTTATGGTTTCTTAGACATTTTTATTACGTTAAGTATTGAAGAGAAGAAGGAAAATTCCAGAAAGGACCCTGCATCTGAAAGGTAAGTGTGCTACTCATTCAGCAAGTCGATACACATTAATTTCAGCTAAAAGAAATGATTTTCTCAAAGAGGTCCTCTGCTTTCCTTGAGTCATGGCCCCTTCCTCAATCTCCAAGGCCAGCAATGTTGGAGGAGCCCTCACTCCACTGTCTTATTGACTTTTCCTCCAAGTCTCTTTCCACTTTTAAGGAACCTTGTCATTAGAAGGGCCCACTTCATAATCCAGGATAATTGGCCTGTTTTATGACAGCAATCATTACTGCATCTGGAACCTTAATTCCCCTTTGCCATGTAAATTAACATATTAAAAGGCTCTCAGAAAAAAACTGCAGTCCTCTTTGTGTTGGGGTAGGGTATTAATCGCACCATAGGAGTTAACTCTGCTTTTCAATACTAAGATTAATGAATAACAATCCTCCTGGAGATGTGAGTATGGGCCTTCAGAACTATCTCCTTTGCTTTTCAGAGTCAGCTTTTTAGTGCCAGCTAAGGCTGGGAAAGATTTTTTTTTTTTTATTTCTAAATAATGTATTGGCTTTTCTAGGATTTTTTCTGATTTCATATAAAATGAAGTACTATTTTTCAAGTTCTTTAAAATATGACATTGGTGCTTTGATAGGGATTGCATTAAATCTGTAGATTGGTTTGGGTAGTATGGACATTTTAACAATGTTGATTCCTCCCAGCCATGAGCATTGTGTGCTTTTCCATTTGTTAACACTTTCAGCTATTTCTTTTCTCAGGGTTTCATATTTCTCATTCTAGAGATCTTTCACTTTCTTTGTTGGGTAAATTCCCAGGTATTTAATGTTCTTTGGAATTACTACAAAAGGAATAGAGTTCTTGACTATATTTTCAGCTTGCCTACTGTTGGTATACATAAAAGCTACTGATTTGTAAGTATTGATTTTGTAACCTGAGACACTGCTATATTCCTTGATCACTTCTAAGAGCTTTTGTAGTTGAGTCCCTGGGTTTTACAGGTATAAGACCTGTCAGCCATGAAGAGCAAGCGTTTGACTCCTTTTGATCCCATTTGAATATCCCGATCCCCTTCTCTTGCCTGATTGTGATGGCTAGGACTTGCATTTCTATGTTGAACAGTAGTGGAGACAGTAGACATCATCACCCTGTACCCTGTAAATGTATACAGTTATGATTTAATAAAAATGAAGTAAAAAAATGTATGGCCAGGAAAGAACTCTGCTCTGTTGCTCTAAAACTATTGAAGTGGATTTCTTTCTAGGGCTATAGCACAAGCTTTGCTTCTGCCATCCTGATTGACTCCCAAAGTTTAAACCCAAGGTTATTTATGGATCTTTGCCTTCAAAAGCACCACCATGATGAAGTGTCACTGCTCTGTATGGCTAAGTACTTTACAAAGAAAGATTATGCATGGTCACTGCCCTGAAAGACTGCTATAGCAAATTGGACATCAAAGTTTCCTTTCAACTTCTACCTCAGCTTTGGAAAAGAAATATAGGTCTACAAGTTGTAATTCCTTAAAATATTTATAATACTAAAATATTATTGACC
The DNA here is from genome assembly GCA_963574655.1 of Perodicticus potto. Lineage (NCBI taxonomy): Eukaryota > Metazoa > Chordata > Mammalia > Primates > Lorisidae > Perodicticus > Perodicticus potto. Next base: position 35,882 of record CAUYRH010122289.1, on the reverse strand, counting down.
AGAGTTAATTGCAGTGATCAGAAAGAATCCAGGAACAGAGAAGATAATTAGCATGTAAATTGTTTTGTTTTATTTACATCAGGTAAAGTGGTGTAACAAAATCAAGACAAATGACTGTGCCTTAACTCTATTACAGATGTATTGCAATGTGTTCTATTTCATTATCACCTTATTTTATTATGTACTAGAGTTGTTCAGTATGAACATGCTCTCAGCCCTCTACAAACTTTTCTTTCTGCATGTTTATGAGGCCTGTTTGGATTAGGGTTTGATCAAAGTGGGAAGATTACAGAAGGACACATTAAGATGACAGGATGATTCACAGAGTGATTTAGAGATATACAAAACAAAAATCATCCAAAACAGCTGAAAAAGTGATGCAAAAAAAGGTAGGCTTTTTAAAAAATATGTTGGTTGAAAGTTCCAAATCACACTCTTTTTATCACCAACATAAAAAATAAAGAAGAAGAAAGAAAAAAACCTCAAATGTTTAAAAATTAGCTTTCATACCAAGATCAATAAAACCTGGCTAGTTTGTCTCAGTTCAATTAATTCCTGAATAAAAGTGAAATATGTCTCATGTATCAGTACAAATGCCTCCCTTGACCACTGTAAATACTCCCATGTTCCTCACACAGGCATCTTTAGGACACTGTCAGTCTACCTTATTTTATACTTCACAGACAATTACATCTTTCTTCAAGTATCATGTGCACTATATTTTATAGGACTTCAGGTGAAGTCTAACTACTTCGTATACAATAAGAACCATCTCTTTGATTTACTCTGCATTTCTCTAGAATCTTGCTTGCCTCTTTCTATATAGAAATACAGTGGATTGTAAGCCATAGGGGAATAGTTTTAAAATAACTTCTAAATTTATTTGGAATTCTCGATTATTGGCCTCAGAATCCATTTTCTCTATTGGGGTTTTTCAGAATTTGTTACTTTATTTTTATTTGAACTAAATTTTAGTTCCATTTCAGCAAATACACTAAGAAAAAAGCTTTTTCTAAACCTTCCCTACTTTTTTCACACATTAAATCTGTCTACAATCATCTTCACATCACAGTTGCACATATTAGATAGAAATTAGCAAAAATGTCTAGGTGTATTTCACCCATTTTTTTAAAAATACAAAACAACAGCAAAGTTGTTGAAAAAGTAACTGAAGGGGAGTTTTAATTTAAAAAAATATTAAAGAAAATGAAAGCAAATACATCAGCTCCATCTAAGAGGACAATAGAAAAATATGAACTTTTACTTTATTTAGTTCTTCTTTTGCCACAATCCCAAGCTTGTAAAAGAAATTTCCTATTCCTTTCCCCCGATCACTATTAATTTTTCTCCCAATTCTCGCCCTTAGTTCAACTCTTTTAGGCCAAGAAAACCAATGTGCTTGAAAAGCACAAGAAAAAAATATTTTTAACTGGATCTAAACCAACGTAGCTATTTTATGGTTTGAAGATCACAAAAAGAATCAGAAAGAAAAGCATCCTAGACCTGTATATGCTCTATAAAAAGTAGGCTGCTGTTTCTCTCCTTACTTTATTTCCATTGTGGTAAATTGGATAATAAAAGTGCTGAGGTCTAGGGAAGGGAGGTAATGAGAGGCTTTCAGTGGGAGAGGTCAGTGGAACCCAAGTTTAAGAAAGCCATGTACAGGAATGAGAGCAGCTAGACCACCCGGGTCACATTGATAAACATGGTGCACGTCAATGGAAAGAGAGCTTCGGGGAGCCACACGGCGTCTAGAGTGTGGGTCTCTCATGGGGGCTCTTGAGTGCGGACTGCACTCACCAGGGAAGATTTTGTTTATTAACTGCTTTTCCTTTTGTCCTGCGAATACCCACCATGGTAATCATTACATCATAATTTCATTTATCTGGAGAGACTGAAGACTATGTGTGACCTGAAACTTTGCTTAGCTCCAACAAAATTGACCTCTTGGAAACAACTTCCTCCTTTATCAATGATTTACTAAAACAAAGATTATATCCACGAACACCTAGTTCTATGTTTGAGCAGGACTGAATGGAATTAGCTTAAGATGTCCCCATAAATTTGCACAGTTGTTAAAACACAACCTGAGATATGAATTATTATAATACCTATGAGCTACTAATAATAAAGGTGCATGTACACAGTGCCACTCTCCAAATGAGGAATTAAATGCTAACAGAGACCCAAACAGGAAGTTATTCCTCCTAGCCAAAGGAATTGAGATGTCCTTTTTGTAGCTCAAGGGACCACTTTGCCAAGTGAGAAAACAAGCTAGAATTGTTCAAATCAAAGAAATACATTTATTTATTTATTTATTTATTTATTTATTTATTTATTTATTTATTTTTATAGACAGAGTCTCACTTTATCACCCTCAGTAGAGTGCTGTGGTGTCACAGCTCACAGCAACCTCCAACTCCTGGGCTTAGGCGATTCTCTTGCCTCAGCCTTCCAAGTAGCTGGGACTACAGGTGCCTGCCACAATGCCCAGCTACTTTTTTGTTGCAGTTTATCTGGGGTTGGGTTCAAACTTGCCACCAGTGGTATAGGGGGCTGGCACCCTACCGTACCCTGAGCCATAGACACTGCCCAAAAATACCCTTATTTTGATAGTATCTTCAAATCAGCATATCAATCATAGTATAATTATTTTCAACAAATCTCTTTCATATAAAGTCCTAAACTAAGCTCCTTAAACATTGTTATGTAAATATATTAAACCTCATTTCAGTTAATAGCATGACAAATGAATTATAATATCAATAGCAAAAGGATGTTAATAAATGATTTATAGACGAGGAAGAGTGTAGTATGGAATGATGTTTCAAAGCACAAGCTCCAAAGTCAGAACAGAACCTGAGCTCACACTCTGGAGTTGGAACTACAGCTCTGTCTTACACACTGCTAGTGTATTAATGCAAACAATAACATTAATAAAATTTCCAGTTTTATTATGCACCAGGAATCTCATTGGCTGCTTTGTAAATATTATATACCATCCATAAACATGTTTTTCTTATTTGCTTTCTTCTGTGTTATGTCTTTCAATTCTCTCCCTTATAAACATATCCCACAATCTGAACTTCAAGGACAAATTAAACACCATAATCTCTAAAATTTTGGCAAACCTGTATGCTGTGACATCTTCCACCACCATACTTTGGCATAATTCATTAATCACTCCTACCATAATCCCATAACGCACTTTACAAATCCCATTGTTTCATCTGTTCATGTGTTTAGCCACCAAATCAGAAAAAAAAAAGTCGTGAGCTTCACAAAATGCCTTGTCAAAGTTTGTCTCCTGTTGTTCCACTCATATTGTTCCAGACATTCAGCAAACCCTGAAAAATATTGTCTTATTGAAGATGAGGGTACATGATGGTGAATTCCAAGCAGTAAACACATGAGAAAGACTGATTCTGGAACTATACAATATGGTTCACAGCAGTTCAAGGCTGAAAAGAAAGAAAGTAAACTCTTAGTTCAGTAAGTGCATTAAAGAGAAAATACTGACAGGAGGGGAAGCAACAGGAAGAATCGGGCGAAATTTTTCAAAAAGGGCAGAGATGCTTTTTCATTAGAATGATTATTTAGCAAATGGACACTTGCAAATTCTCTGCAACTAAAAAATGAAAGCATCAGTACCGAGAGAAAAAATAAAACACTGAGTTAATTGCATGTAAACAAAAGATCAGCAGGTCTCTACCAATAGAAGATGAATCAGAAAGTGAATATCAGAATGATAGCTCTTCATTTAATGGTCATTGACTCAAGTGCTTAAGAACTTTTTGTTTCACAGAGTTTTTATTTTTATTAAATCAGAATGCTAGTTCTTATGAAAGTAGCACTCTAAATATTGACTATAATAGAAATAGACAATTATATATGGATTTGGTTAGTGCTGGGGCAACTGATTAATTTATTCATTTTTTTTAACTTGGTTTGTTTGTTTACAATGAGCCAGGTGCCAAGTTAAGCACTGGAGATATAACAATCATTAAAACACAGCCCTTCCCTCATGGAATTTATAGTGTGTTGGAAGGTGCTAGAAGACAGTAAAATAAAAACATGTAAAAATAAAGTATATTAAGTGTTAATAAGACTTAAGGATAAAAATGAAGCCAGTGAGGAAAGACTAGGGAGTGCTATTTCATATGTGGTCATCAGGGAGGCCCACACTGATTGAGACTTGAGCAGGAGTCTGGATACAAGAGGGAGCAACCCATATGGATTCCTAGGAAGCAAATGCGGAGCTGTAAGATTTGAAACCAAGGAGTCTGATTGCTGATTGCTCCTGATCAGTATTCTGCAGTCTCGTACAGGGCTGTCAGGAGGATTAAATGAGGTAATATCCACAGGGATAATGATGCTTTCAAAACAATTGTATTTATTATTAGAAAAATTATAAATGCTTACATAGACCAAAGCAGATTTCGACCTTTTACACTCAGTAATTTAATAATGACACTTTTATCAGCTTTAAAAATAGCACAGAAATACAAAATTGTGACTTCACTCTCCAAAGTAATATGTTAAAAGGTGATGCCTGTGGCTCAAGGGCACCAACCCCATATACCTGAGGTGGCGGGTTCAAACCCACCCCCAACCAAAAAAATAAATAAATAAATAATAAGTCAAAAATAAACACATTTATCTATAAAATTATTCCCAATATAAAAGAATTCTACAGCTGGCTGCTGTAGCTCAGTGGTTAGCATGTCAGCCCTGCATACCAAGGGCAGTGAGTTCAAACCTCGCTTGGGCCTGATTAAACAAACAAACAAAAAAACACAAAAAGCAAAGCAACAAGAACAACAGAACAAATAAATAACTAAAAAAAAAGGAATTTTCCTACCAGACTAAATAACTCAGGGATAAAACTAAGAGTCAAGGAACAGAACCAGAACCAGTGGAGTTTCTGAAGCAGCCATTAGTGAATATTTTTCTAGGTTTACTGCTAGAAGAATCTATCCAATTGTGGTTTACCATGAAACATTCAATAAAATGTAAATAAAAACCCTATCCAGTCAAATTTTCTCTGATTTGTAGAATTGACACATTCTGGAACTGCACATGCCCATCGACGTCCTCAGTGGTCCCTGGCGCCAAGTGACAGATGCACCATGTTGACTGAGGACGCCTCGCCTGCCTGTAACACTGCACATCACGACCACATTTGTAACACCCCGCCAGCTAGAAAATGCTCTGCTGGCACGATCTTTTCTGGCAGTGGCCAAATTATTGCTCCTGAATTCACACTTATAGGAAAGCCAGGGAGTCTTCTTGACTATAAAGGCATAACTTACAGGCAAGCTTAGATGAGCTCAGAGGTACTATATTTTCATCAACATCACAGACTAGTTCAAGTAAGTGTCAATTTTGTTATTAGATGGAGGAGGTTAGAGTGGTGATAGTCATTAGCCTCCATAAATGACTGTTTCTGGGCCAACAATTTCAGGTAAATGGCCCTCATCAGCTTTCCAGCACAGAATTCAAATACAGCATCAGTCACTGCATCACTTCTCACTACACAGGTCTCTGAGCAATGCCTTTTGTTACCCCAGAGCCACCCCCTCCTAAGCGCCCAAGGAGCTCTATAGATTGAGCAGATTACGCGGACTTGCAATATTTTCTTTTCCTATTATGTTCTTTTTAGAAGCCATATTAACCTCTTTTACTTTTCTAGGTTTTCCTCTCTCTGAAACTTACAAAAAGTTACAGAGGCAGAGATTTCAGAAATTTTGCCAGGTTATTAGTCTGCATGCCTTGTTGGTGGAGCCTATTCTTCCTGAAGCCCAAGTGCTCACTTAGCCTGTATCAGTCTTCAGCGAATTCCCTGTATAAAAATATGGATATAATTTAACAGAAACTGTCACATTTAATCTACATACACATACAACAAATTCTCCCCAAACACACACACAAAACAGGACCTATGACAGCTATCTCCTCTTTAATATAGCACTGAGATTCAAAAAGGTTTAGATAATTAACTGATTTCACACTCTACTGTGCCCACACTTTTTCCTTATGATGAGAACATAAGATAATTATTGTGAATAAAAGCGTTCACGAAGTCAGAGGCGGATCTTATCTAATACTGGGGTGGTTTTAGGTGTGATTCAGAGCTAATTCCACCTTTTCCCATTCCGTCCAGCTTGTTTTCTCATAAACTGGTTAAATTATCTTCCCTTCTCTTTTCCTCTTCCATTCATGGGCATTTGATAATAGAATCTCCAAAAATGAATATATCCCCTTTTAGTTCCTGTACGTAGCACATGCAAGACCATATCAACTATTGCTATTAGATTCTCAAAGCTTACTAGTGCAGGAGATTAAAATTATACTGAGTCTTGATTTTTGATTGTTTGAATTATTTGTGGTCCAATTGATCAAAACAATGGTCAGCAATGCCATTGTGCATTTAATGACTCTGACAGCTATAAAATATTATTGCTAGTGACTTCACATTTTATACAGGAATTATAGTTATATTTTAGTAAATATCAAAACTCCCTTAAAAGATATGATCTGATGGCAAAATATGTCAAAATAAAGATGTAATCATATGAACACACTTATGTTTTAGCAAAGAGGCTTTCAGAACCTCACACCTGATGCTTTCTTTTAAGAAGATACAAATAGTCCAGAATCAGTGGCTAACACCTCTAATCCCAGCACTCTGGGAACCCCGAGGCAGGTGGATTGCTTGAGCTCAGGAGTTCAAGACCAGCCTAAGCAAGAGCAAGACTCAGTCTCTACTAAAAATAGAAATAGTAGCTGGGTGTTATGGCAAGCTCCTCTAGTCCCAGCTACTCAGGAGGCTGAGGCAAAAGGATCTCTTGAGCCCAAGTGTTTGAGGTTGTTGTGAGCTATGATGATGCCACAGCACTCTACCCAAGGTGACAGAGTGATATTCTGTCCCAAAAAGAAAGAAAAGAAGATACAAATATTTTCAAATCTCCCCATTCCTTCAAATGTTTAGCTAATGTAAAATAAATGTAATGCATTAACTGTAATATAAGAGATGAATAAAAATTATGTCTCTAGTCATGTTCACTAAAATTGGAACCTGGAACAGGAAAAAGACAGTCGGAGAAGCTAAGTAAAAAGCTCCTCTTCTCAGCTGGAGCCGAGCTTCAACCACGCAATAGGGGACTGCAGAATGGTATTGTCCCAAACAATAGTAATTTGACATTTGTGTTTATTTTGCACTTGAACATGACTAGATAAATTAAGAAATAAATTCTTTTATTTTAATTAATTTAATGTGGGGCTTTTTTGAGACAGAGTCTCAAACTGTCACCCTGGGTAGAGTGCTGTGGCATCACAGCCCACAGCAACCTCAAACTCTTGGGCTTAACCAATTCTCATGCCTCAGCCTCCCTTGTAGCTGGGACTACACGTACCTACCACAACACCTGGCTTTTTTGTTGTTGTTGCAATTGTCATTGTTGTTTAGCTGGTCCAGGCTGGGTTCAAAGCTGCCAGCCTCAGTGCATGTGGCTAGCGCCATAACCACTGTCCTATCGCACTGAGCCTAATTTAAAATTTTAAAATTGACTTCAATCAATTGTTGGGGAACATGTAAGTAAATTTGGAACAAGTTAAGTGTGTGAGTCTACTTTTTCAACTATAAATTTTATGAAATAGATTTTATAAAATCTAGATCTAGACTGTAAAATCTAAAATTCAGATCAAGTATTTTCAATGAAAGTTTAGTTGTCAAATTGAGATATGCTATAATTTTAAAATATACACCCGAGTTTGAAGGCTCATGTGACAAAATAATGTAAAATATACCAAAAATGTTCCTATTGATTATATATTTTAAAATATTATTTTGAATGCTTTGAGTAAATGAAATATATTATTGAAATTAATCCCACCTTTTTAAAATTTGTTTTCACATGGCTACAAGAAAATTTAAAATTTCAGGTATGACCTGTCTTATATCTTTATTAGACAGCAGTATTTTAAAGTAATGATACCCAAGAATACTTGTAGTGATGATGGGGATGTACTTTGCCTACCCTGTTTAATACAGTGATAATTGCTGCCACATGTGGCCCCTGAGCCCATGAAATGTACCTACTGAGACTGGGGGACTGGCATTTTAATTGTGTTAGTTTAAATGTAAATTTAACAGCTACATATGGCTAGTGGTTACCACATTAGACAGTGCTGTCATATCATAACATTGCAGAATTAGTAACACTTTAAGGCAAGGGCTGGGTTTTTTAACCTAATTGATAATAAGTTCTTGATTGAGAACTTTGATGGCTTGAGGGAGCTCTCATCTCAGCTTGGAAGTAACATTATTAAACAGCAATCATCCTTCACAGCACCTGGGGTAAGGGACTGTAAGTCAGAGAAAAGGAAGACAGGCAGAATAGCACCCACTGGAAGACATTTATAATAAAATAAAGCACACTTCAACATATAAATAAAAAATAATATATCCCAACATTTGAAACTAGTCACATAATTGTTATGAATAGGACCACTACTGATATAGTATAATGAGACAGGGTGTTGTGTGGAGGTTCAAATTGATTTTCTAAAAAGCTAAAGCTTGTAAAAGTTCTAAATTAAAAAAGAGAATCTTTCTTCAAATAACAGAGGAATTACATTTGTTAAAATTCAGTCCACATTAAAACAATGTAGACATGTGTTTGTGAATGAAGCAAAGTTAGATTCTAAGATTGGGTAATGAACAAGGATTTTACCTTCAGAAGATTCAGAGGGATATTGGAAAGAACTTTAGAATATTATTATTCATTTTGGAATTCTGTCTGTGCATTGATGATTCACTCTCCTGACTCACACACTAATGCTAGTAATACCACCTCTCAATCATTAGCAGAGGCAAAATTGCCCCCACCAGAAGTTTCCAACAACCTCTGAAATTTCCAAAATGTCTCCAGGTTATAATACAAACCCATCAAGAACTATTAGTATAGGCAAATTAATCTCGGGTAAGTGAATTGGGGGCCTGTTGATGTTTCATGATGAAATATTCCACATTCTCCAGTTAAATTACAAGGGCACTCTACAAAGACTCGCAAACATACATATACACATACAACACATGCACAGACACGCCTTGAGATTGTTATCCCAGGAGTCTCTCAGTGACCACACTGCCAGACAGGTCGAATTTAAAGAGGACTCCTTTTAAAGGAGGACTCTTTTATTGAAGAGCCGACCAGAGACTGTCTCAGTGTCCCAACATGGGGTTTCTGAGAGCAGCCCCAAGTGCTTAAGGGGTCGGGTTTTTAAGGCTTGGTCTGCATCCTGGTTGGCACACAGGCTGCCCAGGTGCATCTGGGTAGGTTAGCAAGCAATGTACAGAAGCAGAATTGTGCAGTTAATTAGTCATGTATCTTTGTTTTAGTACTTTCCCCACTTGGTGTTTCTCAGAGGTCAGTCCAGGGATAGTTGTTACCTCCCCAACTCAGGGGAGTTAGGCAAGCAAGAAGTCAGGGAGTACTTTCCCATCTATCTTGGGAGTGAACTAGGCTTACTCCATTTTGTTGAGGGCTTGCGGCCCAGAGATTTGCCAGGAGTTAACTGGCATTTTTCCATGTTAGTCTAGGCCTAACAAGATGTTTGTTAAGAAAAATATGAAAACAGTATAATATTAAAGAAATAAATTTTATCATACGAGAGCTGCCAAAATACTATATATTGCCAATAAGTAGATGCATGTTATTTTTCCCTCTAAAATGAAATATTAAGTTCTGTTCTACTCTTCTAATTCTCATCATTCCATGAACATTGATAACTGTATTGTGGAATTCCTGGTTCTAAAAATTCCAGATGACTTTCAAAAAGAGTGTCAACTAGAATGTAATGGCATTCTAACATTATAGACAGAAATACAGAAAGTATAATAATTAACAGAGAGGAAAAGCATCAAAATAAATTTAAAGTGTGAAATGCTTTTCTTATCACATTATGTTTGTAACCTGAGTTGCCATAGTCTAAGACTGAAGTCATTTGGAATAGTCCTCCATTTAAGATACATAATAAGACTCCAACAACTTCTTATTTGGGTCCTCATACTACATAAAAACGTGTCCATAAATTTAAAAAACCTTAAGCTCTTAGAGTAAAAAAAAAAAAAAAGTCTGACTTTTTCTTTTTGTTATACCCAGGTTATTATACACATCTTAAGGAATGTAATTCAAACAACTTTAAAGTCCTCTACCTCTTACTTTGTCCTGAAAGAAAACAGAGAGTAGAAAGGACAGGCGTGGAAGAAAAACAAGTTTTTCTTGTTATCAAGCCAATGATTGAAGACAAATGTCTTGGAATGTGACCATCAAGCCTAACTGCCTTCACGGACTGCGTCTGCTTACCCCGTAACCTAAGCATGCTGAAAAGGCTTTGAGCTGCTGCATAAATTAATTTTTCTTGGGAAGAAGCAATAAGGAACCAGGGGAGTCTCAGCAGGCAGAAGTAACCAGAGAAAGCTAGGTTTATGGGGAAATGATTGTTACTAATAATTATAACAATTACTACTCAGAGAAAAAGACATCCTTCATTAAGATCACCTCCTCATCTTATTCTGTGAACATCACCATTCCCTGTATCTTCTCAGAATACATTTCCACAATTTTAATCAACCTCTCAGAACCATTTATCATCGCCTTCAATCTTTCTCTCCAATTTTTCCTTTATAGTCTTTCCAGATTGATCTTAAAATTCCTATCTTCTGTTACTCCAGAGGAAAAAATGTCAAATATGCATTGTTCTAAGTTTAAATCATCTGCTTGGCTTTCAAAGACCTTAAGAGCTTGCTCTACTGTATTTTTTCATTGTTCTTTTTTTTTTTTTTTCTATTCTCTAAAACGTTATTCTCAAATTCTAATGAGGTGGCTTCAAGTCCAGTGGAGGAATATTCTGGATCCTCTGCTTAGTTAGGGATCTAACAACCGATTAGTCCACAGTTTTGCTCTCAAATTATGTTGTTATCATGTCATTCATGATTTCATATCTTTTGAACAGAGCTACCTGGAACAACCTTATATGTAATTTGTTGTGAAGGATCTTTGCTTCACTTTTCGTCAATGCTGGGGAGGATCAAAATAATTTACATGTTCACCTGAAATACTGATGCTCAATAGAGTGTGGGCACAAAATTATTCAAGCATCAAGAGGTTGGGCTGTATGTCACAGGAGGTTGGTGTTCAAAAGAAGGGGCATTCCAGGACAAAACCTTGAAAGTTAAAGGTAAAATTTGTAGTGACAAGCATAATTCTCTCATTTTTCTTCAGATAATAATTTCTATAATTATGATCAAGTAATGTAAGATGTCACTATGTTACAATGTAGTTAGGTTTAGAAAAATACTGTGAAAGATTGTCTTTCAAGAAAGCTTTGAACATGTAATCATACTGTCTTACTTTGGAGCTGGTCTGGAGACAGGAGCAGCCCCAGTTCTTATAGTATCTAAAACCATCAGAAAACCTCCTAAATTTCTAGAGCCAGGATATTTATTTGTGTGTGTGTGTTTCTTCTAGACTACAAAGAGACACTATTATCATTATAATCCTACAACCTGTTACATGTTTCATATTTACTGAATCTTAGCTAACTCATGCTGTTTTCTTCTATCTAGAATATTCCTGGGCCTCTTCAATGCCAATCAAACTCCTATACATTATTTGAGGAATAGCTCAGTCTTGTTCTTTTTTTTTTCCATTTCTAATAACTAAGAGGGATATTAAATCACACAGAATGGAAGTCAACAAAAGTAGAAGTGATTGGTTTTTTTTTTTACTTCAAAAAAACAATGAACAGAATTTTATGAGAGATTCAAACACAAAGATTAAGTATGGAGACTAACTTCTTCTCTGTACTTTTCTCTGAAATCTTTCTTTTCTGTGTTTTAATTTGGAAATATACCCAGGGTTCTTACCTTATAATAAAGATTGTGTCTGGTGTTTGTCTTTGGTTCCTGAGAGATAACCTCTAAATCACTGATTTTTAACTGGTGTGCTGTGAGAGGATCTAGGTGTGCCACAAAAATTTTTAAATATAATTAATTAATTTTGGAAAGAACATCAAAGCAAATTTTCTTTTATTTATTTTTTATCATCATAATTTAAGTGTGCCACAAAAGTTTAACTATAGCTTCAAGTGTGCCATGAGATAAAAATGGTTGAAAAACACGGTGATAGAAGTGTCTTTGTTATTCATTGTTAGCTCCTAGACCATAACTGAGTCTGTGCTGCGATGACTCAGGATAGACTGGTCATGCCAAAAAAATAAATCATGTGATTATAGGATCATGTCTTTGAGCCACTGTATATCAACTCAATCTTCCAACTACTAGAAAGGATAGAAGGCTGGAGGTTGAGTTCAATCACATGGTCAAAGACTCAATCCACCTTAGCTGCATAAGTAAGCCCAAATAAAAACTCTAGACACCATGCTCAGCAGAGCTCCTGCTCAGGAGAACACACTGCCATGATAGGAGGACAGTGCACCCAGATTGCACAGAAAGAAAGCACGGAGGATCTATATTCTGAACCTTCTCAGACCTTGCCCTGGGTCTCTTATTTGGCGGGTCTTAATTTGTGCTCTTTTCTTTTTTCTTATTTTTTTTGCAGTATTTGGCCAGGGCTGGGTTTGAACCCGCCACCTCTGGCATATGCAGCCAGCATCCTACTCCTTTCAGCCATAGGCACCGTCCTTAATTTGTGTTCTTTATAATAAAAATGTCATCTTAAGTTTAGTGCTTTCCTTCCTGAGTGCTTTGAGTCATTCTACTTATTTATAAACTTGAGGGGGTTATTAACGGGAACCTCCAAATTTATAGCCAGTTGATCAGAAGCATCCGTGTTCTGTGGACCCCAGAAATGCATCAGATGTCTAAAGTCAGGGCAGTCTTGTAGAGAATTCAGCACTTAACTCATATGCTTTGCACTAACTCTAGGTAGTTACTGCCAGTATTGAAATGCAATCAACCAGTTGGTGTCAGAGTACTCGTTTTGCGAATCTGATTTTTCTGCCTGTATATTGCTTTTTTACTCTCCCACAATTTTGGTTTGAATGAAGCTTTGACTCAGTAGCCACCCTTGTATATTTTAGTCTCTTTTGTTCAGGCATAAAAGTCACCAGGGCCTATTTTCTGTCCACTGGACTCACAGGGAAACCTCAGTGACCACTGGCAATGTTTCACTAAATTTTGATGAGAGCAGTAAATTTGGACTCAAGAATTACTGTCCTGGTAATTCCTGAGAAGCAACTTCTCAGTGGTGAAAGGTATTCCCTATGCCCTCTTGCCAAAGGTTTAACATCTAATGTGAAAATTTTTCCTGCACATCTTGAGAGAGAATTTTCATCCTCTAATGTTCTGAAAAGGAAAGCAACAAACAACCCTTGATTTTTAAGTTAAAATGAGTTCATTCAGCCCATCAAAAACTCACAATGTAATCTAAAATTGATACTTCCATGTGACAGACATTAACCATTTTGTACATCAATAAACTGAACTTACTATTGGGTTCTGAATCAGAACCTTCTTGTTGTGGGAGATGAAGTTCAGCCCCTCCACAAATTTGCCTTGAGTATAAGCTACCTACTTCTAAGTGTTCAATTGAGACAAAGTGGAACAATTTTCTTGTGGGTCAAATAGTAGACAATTGAAAGCCTTTCGTTTAGTGAATCACAAAGGAAAATGCTTTTTAACCTAGTTCATGTGTACCAATTTAATTCAAAGAGTATTACGACTATTTCAATGCTCAAATAGATCCTAAGACAAAGTCTCACTGAACAGTGAATATGTCAGTGCCTTGAGCAAGTAGTTAGAAGAAAAATAATCTCCTCTGATCTAATTTGTGCCTCTTCAACAATACGTGATTTCAGAGATCAGTTCCTCTCACTATCACTGTATGTGATTTCCTTAGAGAGAATATGATTAACCCAGATTGGGTCAGAAGAACACTCTTAGTTTAAAGAGCTATGAACAAGAACCTGGGGTTACTTGATACTGGTTTAGTTATACCTCCTTTATCAGAGATTTTAATGTAAGAACTCAAAAGGATAAACGTTTAGATGCAAAAATTGTGATAAATATTACTACGCAAAGATCTACCTCATAATATATTTGTTATTACTGTTATTGTTACTTTCTAGTTTTTCTGTAAGCTTTAACTCTGTAGTTTAATTGGGAACATGTTATCCTCATCACCCTTGTCTGACACAGTGCAGGGCTCACAACAGATGATTAATAAATAATTGGCAATAGATTACTATTAGAAACTGAAGTTGCAATTAAGTTTATGTCCATGATGAGGATTTGAGAGATGACTATGAAAGAAGCGTCCAGGAAATAAAGACAAACTTTACCAAAATATATAAATAGATGTGACGTGCAAAGCAGATAGCAACTGAGAACTGGCAGTGGGAAGGACCCTCTATCAACAAGACATGACACTGAGATTCAATCCCTGGGTCAGTCTCAACTATTTTTTATATATTATCAAGTTATTTTCTGATCTTGAGTTTCTTTATTGTAAATGAGAGATTTAGGGGAGAGGATTTCAACTTGCACCTGCTCATTTAATTTCCCATAGACACAAATGTTATATTGTCCACGTGTGATAATTTGGTGATCTAAGTTAATGTTAAAGAAATATCAGTGTTTTAGGAGCATGGCAAAGGAAGGCATTCAAACAGAGAATAAAAAAGGAAGCACATATTTATTGTGCCCCATAGTTTGCTACATACTTTTTAAAGCATTCTTAGTTGTATTATTTAATGTTATCTTCATAAATATTCCATCAAAACTGATTTAAGCATTCAAGAGAGTATATTGGCTTATATAACAGAAAGTCCTTCAGGCTTGCCTTAGTTTAGGTTCAAGGGCTGACGGAACACATCCAGGTTATACTCATTAGCTGTTTCATGCTTTGCCTTTATTTTCCCCTCTGAGTTATACAATCTCCGTGGAAGATCCTGCCCTACCACCCTGCACAATGTGAAAAAAAACAATAGCTTAAAATCAAGGTCCCAGAGATATCAAGGTCCCAAATCAAGCCTCAGGTTTCTCCTCGAGCTAGCTACCATTGCCCTATTAATGAATTGTATTGATTTAAGCTCAAACTACTTGCTTTATCATGGGTGACACAAAATATATGAAAAGGAGGAATAGAAAGTGAGAGTGAAAAAAATTTCAGGCACATTTTCTGGAATTAGACATAATGGAAGTTGGGCAGGAAAACAGTGGATTTATTGATTCAACACGTGTTTGATGACCACTGTTCGTAAGCTGGACACTGTCCTAGGTCCTGGTGACAGAGCACTGAATAATCGGGCAATGTCTTTGCCTCTCAAGAAATTCATTTTACAATTGATTTCGAGTTCTATCCTTCCAGAATCCCAGAGAGAAGGCAAATGCATGGAAGTGGGTCCCATGTTAAATGCCAGGCTAGTTTTTTCTATTTTTAGTAAAGACAGAGTCTCACACCTGCTAAGGTTGGTCTTGAACACCTAAGCTAAACCAGTCCTCCCGTCTTGGCCTCTCAGAGTGTTAGGATTATAGGTGTGAGTCACTAAGCTTGGCCAACTAAATAGACTTTAAATGTTTATCTTACCAGATGTCTTGAGAAAGTTTTAAAAGTAAAAATTGATTGAAAGCGGTTGAAATAGCCATAGAGGCTATAATGTTCTTTATACTATTTAGATGAATAGTCCAATTTGCTCTGCTTCTTACTCTTTCTCTTTAATTCTATTTATTCTACTTCCTAAATTACATTCTTGGCTTTGTTTTTGTTTTGTGCCATTTACATCCCTATAGTTTACAATCAGCAATGATGTAATTATATAGTTGAACTACCCTCACTAACATGTCTTTTCTATTCTGAGAAATTCTTGCCCAGAAAGATAAAAGTCACAAATAACTTTATTGTTTATTTCAGGAGCTTCCCAGGAAACCATTTAATGAATATCAAATTGTGCAACTTTTCTACAGACAACATCAAAGAGCTCTTTACTCCCTAGGATTCCAATATTATTTGCAACCTTGACTTAAAACTCTGATCTTGTTGTCTCTGCCAATCCTCAACAATTCGATCATGATTCTAACCCTAATCGAGCCCCTTCCTTGAAAGATATACCTAAAACTAGACTCCAAAACCTGTGCCCTCTTTACTTACAGGTGCCACCAAGACTCTGACAAAGTCGTGATCTCCTTTGTCATTTTTGCCTGGTGGTATTTTTGTGAATTTAGAATTAAATAGTCTGGCGATAGTTTAACCACTGTGACTCCAAAATGGAGTGTCTGTGCACGTCGTGTTGCAGGTAACTCCGATTGTGAATAGATCACTCTTCACAGTGCTGCTGTACTTCAACTGTAAAAATTCTGTAGCAAATTATTGAGAATCATGTTACTAAAGCTCTTAAGGATGTATATACCATTTTCTTGTTGTCTTCTTAATTTTTGTTGTCTTCTTAAAGAATAATTCAAAGAATTCTTCAGAAAGAAGTGTACACTCTGGAAGGAAATGTGCAAATCATATTCAAAGAATGGAACTAAATTTGACCACTTAGACTACTCATTGATTCTTGATGAGAAACCCTGTATCTAGGATTATAAATTTAGATTCTTTATAAAGTGTTTTCTGATGAAGTATAAAATGTCAATCCCTAAAACGCCCTCAAAAGCTTTTCTGTAGTCACTTTTTATTTCATAAGCTATAAGTACAAAACCCTTTTTGAAATTAATGTAAGGAAAAGAAGTATAGAAACACAGCCTAGTATCCAAGGAATATTTATTTTAAGCTTTTAGTCCCAGGTAAGTAACTAAAAGTAATGTCTTTTTGCCTCTGTAAGGGAATTGACTTTTTAACATAACCTAATTGTGTGTGTGTGTTTAAAACACCAATTTTCCATAGTGCATTAACCTAAGTGCCAGGATTAGAACTCAAGATTTAAAGTGCTGGCCTAAGGTTGATTAGACAAGAGAAGAATAACAGCATTGATGACTCTGTCTTACAGAGAGAAATAGCACATCTAGGTACAGCCTTAGGGTTGCAAAATAATACATTGGCCTGTCAAAGTCCTAATGCCCCAGGAGGCTCTGAGTATGGAGAGAAGGTAAATTCAATGAATGGTTGGCAAAATAAGCGTCAACCTCTATATTCCAAGTGTTAGTCTTTGCTTTTGAGAGAAAAAGAATTTTGCCTTACACAGAAAGAAGGGAAACCCACAATTGCTTCCTAGGGCAGGGTAGTCCTATAAACAGGAATAGTTCAGATGGAAATTAAGGACAAAAGGTAGCTTGGTGATTTAGGGATTGCTCCTACTGGGCAGTTAGACAAAATAGATTGTAAAATGCATTTGCAAACACAAAGCCCTATAAAAATGCCAGCCCATTAATCATGGATGATTTTAATTACTGTGATATTGATTAGTATAGCAACTATGCAAAATCTAAGCCAGACTCTGTGCTTTCCTGAGCTTGCTTTTTCCACCCTCTTCTCTCAGATTCATGAACAGCTGGCTTAACCAAAGCCTATTTTAAGACCAAAAAAAAAAAAAGAGCAAACATGAATAAAGTAAAGTTGAAGGTTGTGGAGGGCTACAATGAGAAGTTATTGAAGACAATGGAATTCTGGTTTCTCTTAGAAAACTTAGATTCTTCAAAAATGCTCTGCAAAGTATTATGCCTCTAGGGAATGATTCAGTCAATTTCTTATAGTAAATGCATGATTGGTCCTATTTGATTTTATTCCCTGGATTGGATATTTGTAGTTATTTTAAAAGATATATATTTGATGTACTTTTTGAAGTGTATGTGTACATCCCATTGTTTCTGCTTCAGTGGAAACATTTTCTTCCTACACATTATTTTAATAAATATAAATGGCAGTAGAAAGAAGTCCTTTGATTACAATGAAATTATATATGTGGTAATATCATATCAGATTCACATATTTAGACACTCTACAACTCAGTTGAACAGGGAGTCATAACTTCTTTTCTTTTCTATAACTAATCTAATAGTCTTCACAAGCAGTTGCTAACTTGCTATGTAGTAAATGAATAACATTTAAATTAAAAAAATACCAAACTTTCCATTTAATGTTCTTAATTTCTTTTGGGTTTAATTGAGTTATGATTTCAGGTAAACGTTCAGGACTTCAAATTTAAATTTCCTGTACAAGTTGTCCCCCAGAGTGACCTCTGCCTGTCTAGGGAAGATATTTTAATAGACCTCAGGGAGGGTGAAGGAAGCAATTGGCAGGGAAGCCAAAGAAAATCTGACAGTCTTACATGTCAGTCCTCACTCAGCTTTCCCACATGCATTGTTTAAGGAGCCAGGTCTGGTCATTTCTTTCCTTGCCTGAATTAATGTATCTTTAGATGCTTCAGATCCTAATTAACATTAAGCTGGTACCTGGTAATGAATTCCCAACTTTTCTCCATTGGGTCATGGCACTGCAACTCCCTTACCCTCAGCCCAGGTTAAAGTTTGTTGAGCTCAGTGTATCTTTGGTTCTCCACAGGAACAGGAAGAAATCTCTAGGTCCTCTTCACTCTCCAGTGGGCTGCAGGGAACCAAGAGCCCCACTTTAGGCTTATCAATTCAGTGTCTTCACCCAGGATTACTCATAAGCCATTTTAGTCTCTCCCCCTGGGGTCAGGCTGGCACTGAACAGATGAGGAGTTTCTCATTAACAGGGTTAATCAGCCTCTCCTTCCTGGTGAGGTAGGATTGAAAAGCAAGAGCCTTGAGGAGAGACATGTCTAACCCCTTTTGAGTCTTTCTCACCTCTCCTCTGAAGAATGGTACATTCAAAGGAACAAGCTTAACAGTATATGAAAATACATCTGAAAAGCTTAAAAAAAAAACAACTTACTTCTCTCATCTCAGTAACTAATATTTTTGTGCCAAACAGTGCTAAAAATGTCTCATTTATTCCTTAGAGCAACCTTATAGATAGCCATCTCATACATTATACCCATTATAATAAGAAGTTTCAGAGGCTGGGAAAGGCAAAATAAATCTTCCAATGTCACACAAGTGTTACTCACATGTCTGATTTCAGACTGATGTCCTTCAGGTTCATCAAATACAAGAGGACAAAGAAATGACTCACCTACATCTATGAGGTCGAAGCTTAAGTTTGCAAAATTGCCACTACGTGTTTACATTGGCAGCACTGTACAGACAGTTTAGTAAGGGTTCATAACCTTGGTACATTAGTGTCTCACAGCTGTGTTTGTGTCAATTTGTGGTGGTGTCTTGATGAGCGGTGTTCCATATTGTTGTTGAGTGTTTTCGTGTGTTGTCATGAGAATGTCAGCGCTTGAATTAGAGCAGTGAACAAACATTGAATTTCTTATTAAACTTGGCAAGAGGGGAAATGAAACCAGAGACATATAAGTCCAAGTTTATGTGGATAATGCTGTGAGGAAAATAGCAGTGTACAAATAAATTAAATATTTGTCTGAGGAGAGAGAAAAAGTCCCTGACAAAGAGAGGTCAGAATGGCTAGTAATGAACAGACTGAAAAAACATTGCAAAATTTGTTAAATTTTGTGTCAAAATTGTCAGATGACTATAAGAAACATAGTAGACCAAGTAAACATCAATAGAGAAACAGGAAAATCTTAATTGAAAAACTCGGCATGAGAAAAGGGTGGTTCTTGCATCAGGACAATGCACCAACTCATACTGCACCATCTGTGAGGAAATTTTTAGCCAGTATTCAAATAACTGTATTGGAACACCCTCCCTACTCACCTGATCTGGTCCTTAATGACTTCTTTTTTACCCAAAGAAAAAGACATTGAAGGGAAGACATTTTGATGACTAGGATGTCAAAGATAATATGATGACAGCTCTGAAGGCCATTCCAGAAAAAGAGTTCCAACATTACCTTGAAAAATGGACTAGATGCTGGCTTCAGTGAATAACTTCCCAAGGGGTGTACTTCAGAGGTGACATAGTGATATTCAACAATGAGGTACATAGCACTTTTTCTAGGATGAGTTCACAAACTTAGTTGTTAGACCATGTATGCCCCCATGAAGCATTAACATCTAGGAAAGTAAGATGAAGGCAAGAAAATATAAAAACTGAAACCTTAGTTTATAAATTTAGAATCATGTAACAATTGTCACTTATTGGAGTTTGTAATGAATGTGTTGGGCTAATAAAAATAGCACAATTTATTAGCCAATGTAGGAAATGAATGCTTTTCTTAGAATTCCTAAGTAAAGAATTCCAATGTGTGGACATAAATCTCTAGATCTTAAATACAAATACCGATATTACTTGTACTTGAATTATCTAACGTGACTTTCATTTTTTTATACTAAACCCTAATTAATAAAACACAGAGAATAGATGTCACAAGCCAGTGCAGCAAAGGGGAGCGAACCAAAGTGGAGTTGATGGGGACTGAGAAAAATACAGCATAAGAGAAGAGACAGAAACAAAGGATGGAATCGGGAAGTCTGACTAAGCTGATGGCTGCTGCCAGCCCCAAAGCACAAAATCAGCTTTATTTTGTAGTATCTGTACAGGGTTGTCCAGGGGAAAGTAGCATAGACAGTGTGGGGAAATAACATAAACAAAAGACATAATTTTAGTCTTACAGTATAATTGGAAAATATAAATGACTTTAATAAAGACAAATCACCATGTTAATGGTTTCTACTTAAATCCATTAACATATGACAAGAAGTAAGAAGGGCAAGATCATGAGGATCTCAGCATAGAGGACAAAACAAAGGAAGAACTATGTGACTTAGTAGTTTCCCTTCAACTTCATTAACATGTTACAAGAAGTAAGAAGGCAAAGATCACCAGGGTCTCTGCATAGATAACAGGACAAAGAAAGGGCTATGTGGCTTCTGGCAGAGAGAGCATGAAGAAAGGAATATGGCTGTTTCTGGACGAAGGAGAAGCAGTTGGGGGCTCATTCTCTGAATCCCCAGGCTGTGAGGGCCCTGCCAGTGTCACAGCCCGCTCTTCACAAATAGAAAGTGGTTTCAGAGAAAGGTCCTTCAGATAGATATTTTGCATTGATTATGTGGCCTGGTATGAAGAGAGTGATCACCAGGGAAAAACAGGATGCAGGTTGCCTATGACATGTGGTCATTCACAACATGCAGTTTCATACCACACCGTGGGATTTCAAGTTCAAGTGACTGCTTCAAATGCACACCATGATGACAATGATGAGAACAGAGATTGTGAGGTGAGCTGGCTGCTTTTGATTGAATTGATGGCATAAAGAAAGAACATTATAGCTCAGGGTCATAAATACTGGGCTTTCCTTCTTCCTGTACTCTGCTTTCCAAACTCACCTGTACCAATAGATTTATTTTTCTTTGAATCCTTTAAAAAAATTTCTTATGTTTCATAGCCACTGACTGAGACAACAATAAATCAGACACAGAAACCAACTCAAAGAACTATGAATTACAAAGTAATTTGAATTCCTGACCTTGCCATGTCTTATGTGAAATTCTGGGCTCTGATTAGAAAAAAAATGAGCCTCTCGGAATCCTAAGGGAACATCTGGGTGAGTTATAATAAAAATAAGTCTTATAAACTCTAGGTCCTTTCAGGAGTATCTAACCTTGTTCTTTGTGTTGCACATTGGAAGAGTAAGAGTTGTCTTGGACCACACAAACACTAAGGAGAGCTGATGATCAAAGGAAAAGGTTTATGCCACACCACAGAGAAACAAAACAGTCTCAAGCAGTCTGCATGAGGCTCAGCCCATGGCTGCAGGTTGGACACATCGGCATATACTCCTTTACCTATAGGAATAGCTCTTGCTTCACCATTTTGTGAAAGAAGGCTATGCCTTACTTAAAGACTGAAATGATCTTCTCTGCATCAGTAAGGACTGACCAGAAAACAGAAAGCATAGCTAATACTTGAACAGAGGGAGAATTTGCTGCTGGGCTCAGTAAGTTCTCACCTATCAGGTACAATGTAGGGGTATATTCCCCACTTCCTGCATGAAGAACAAGACTGCATCTCAGACTTTGGACTTTACCTTACAAATGCAAATAATGTAACCTCATCACATGTAACCTCATATTAACTCAAAATTTTTAAAAATCCTAAATAGAAATATAATTGTTAGCCAGGTAACTGAAAAGATAAAATGAAAACTCTGACGTATTCTGAAGCTGGGACTGCAGAACACAGCCCTTGTTCCTAAGTCTGAAGGAACAAAAGGAGAGGTTGGAATTATTAAAACTTAGAAATAATAAAGATGGGACTAAGCGGCTGAGACCCAGACTTCTGACCTGGGGACCATGGCCAGCTGGGGCTGGTGAGTCAAGGGCTGCCCCAGTGTTGGAAAAATTGCAAACTAGATGCAGCTGCTTCTACTGGAAGGAACATCTTCTGGGGTGAGAAAACATCAATGTGGTTACTCTGATGGCAATCAGAAGCAAACAGGAAACTCACAGGAGAGAAGCTCAAAGCTTCTCCCTCCTCTGACCTTCCAGTCTCCTTCTCATACCCTTTATTGCAGATCCTAACTCAAAGCCACATAGCCAACCAGCAGTGCATTTATAGATACCCAACTTCTGTATCATGTAGCATACAAAAGCATAGGCTGGAAGATGAGTCCATTCCTTAGTGACTGGCACATGAGAGACCAGCCCTTAGTGACTGGCATATGAGAGACCAGCCCTTAGTGACTAGCACATAAGAGACCATCCCTCAGTGACTGGCACATGAGAGACCAGCCCTTAGTGACTGGCACATGAGAGACCATCCCTCAGTGACTAGCACATGAGAGACCATCCCTTAGTGACTGGCACAGCATATCAGCGTGTTGTTAACCTCAGAGGACTTTCTGATTATTCGCATGCCTTGTTCCTAGTTTTCAAATCCATAACCAGAGTTAGATCTTAGCTTGTCTCAGGAGGATAAACACAAAATCTAACTTGAGAGGAGAGAGTGTATATATCAGAAAGAAACAGCTGCAAGATTTTCCAGATTTATATTGCTACAAAAATAGGGAATATGTATAGGAAAAGATCCTGCAGTTTCTGACTAGGCAAGAATGAACACAATATTAGAGAAGTTGAATTAATTATTAAGAATGCACAGATATGAATTTTTAGATCCAATTCCATCTCTATCATTGACAAGCTCTGTGACCTCAGTCAAGATGATTAATTGGTATTTGACTAATTTTGTTCATCCATAAAATAAAGGTAATAATTGTATTGACCTCATGAGATTGTGGACATTTAATTAATTAACATATGCATCAGCTTAGAGAAGTATCTAGTATATAGTATTATAAGAGTGTTAACAAATTAAAAGGACTCAGGCAACTCAGGCAATGAAAGTTGGATGCAGCAGTCACCTGAATTAGGTAAAGTGAAGATTTTTTTTAATATAATATTATGGAAGAAATCCAATAGTTTAGGAAGATAGGAATGCTGGAGTATATTTTTCCTGTGTTACCTGTTCATCTACACCCCATTTATAAGATACTTAGGGCCATCAAATAAATATGCTTCTAGACTTACCAAAAGGATTTAAGAACATTTACTGAGAGGGGTCTACATTTTTTAAAAATTTTTATTAAATCATAATTGTGTACATTGGTGCAATCATGGGGTACAATGTGCTGACTTCATATACAATCTGAAATATTTTCAATGAACTATTTAACATAGCCTTCATGGCCTTTTAATCACTATATGAAGACATTTATGTTCTACATTTAGTAATTTTCACTTGTACCCTTGTCAGATGCACCGTAAGTGTGATCCCACCAATCACCTTCCCTCTACCCATCCTCCCCCTCCCCTCCCCTCCCTTGCCCCCCTCCCATTTCTTGTGCTATAACTGGGTTTTAGCCTTTATATGAAAGCTATAGATTAGCTTCATAGTAGGGCTGAGTACATTGGATACTTTTTCTTCCATTCTTGAGATACTTTGCTAAGAAGAATGTGTTCCAGCTTGGATAGCACATTCTTAATACATGTTTGATGTTCAGCCCACCTTCTAAATAGAGAACTATTTATATGTGAAGATTTATATAATTAAATATGTTTATCAAAAATAGTAAAATCTCCATCTAGAAAATAATTCTGTGGGCACACTTCCTGGGTGAAGGACTCAACTACAACTTATACTTTGGACTTTACCTTATAAATGTAAATAATGTAACCTAATTGTATGTACCCTCATATTAATCCAAAATAAAAAAAGATAAAATAAAGATAAGGGCAATAAAGTAAAATAACTTTTAAGTTAAAAAACCAAAAGAATTATTTGAATTTTATTGTAAAGATTAAATACAAGCCTGATCATATCCATACTCACCCACACACACAGCAAAATGCCAAAACATTATCACTTGCTTTACTAAGAAAACATTACCTGTTGTATGTATATTTATCTATAACTGGTTAATGAAGAAAATATTACATGTTATATATGTGTCTAGACTTCAAACAGTCTGGTTTTCTATATGTGTAATGAACAATTATTTTCTAGATCATAGAAACAATTGGTATATTATGCCCTACTTGTGAAATTTCATATAATGCAGGAAAAATATTGATAGTTTTGCCTGGATGTCACAATGTGAATATGAGAAAATACCTTAGCCTTATTAATCTAAAAATATAATTAATAGTTTTCAAAAAGTCTATATGGCCTGAACTTTCTATTAGTATCTCCAAATTAACATCCCTGAATGCCTTTGCTTTTAAACTACTTCAAAAATTGTTTCCATAACAATTTTAATTGAATCTCCTGTGAGGCTATTTTCATCATTGTAACAAACCACAGCCTATAATTCGATTTCAATCAAAATCTTTAACGCTTGGCAGTAATCTGAAAGTAGACACTTACGAATATGTGACATTTATGTGGGTTTCCTCTCCTGAACTCCCTCGACCCCACCCGAGAGACGCCATAACCGAGTGTGAGAACTGACCGTGGAGAGCACAGGCTGCTTTCATTTGTCCCAAACAATGTGGAAAACATTATTCAGGGTCAGCTGGGTAGGGTCGCTCCCAGTTTAAGCCTGTCTAAATTAGGAAAAGGGAAAGTGACAGACATTTCACTAAAGGTGTACTTCCTTTTATGACCAAGAAGCACTTAGCAATTGGTAGAATGGCTTTTGTGGTAGATTGCAGCGGAGGCATGGTTGGCTTGGGGTCAGGTGGGTGGCACAGGTATGAGGAGCAAAAAGGGGCAGGCTCCTCTCAGCCCACATCACTCCGTTGTGTGGCTTTGCAGCTCCTGAATTACCAGCAGTGAATTATTCTTTTTCAGTTATTCTTACTAGCTTTCTTTAAAGCCCACTTTTATGTCTGCCCATTAATCATCTATGTAATTTTAGAAAGCAAAATGCATGAGGCACAGAGCTAATTATGCATTCTATTATGTCTTTAGATATCTGGATGAAAGTCATGTTCTAACACTCAATCCCTTCCCTAAAACTCATTTCCACAAGTGATGGTTTAATGATCTATTTACTTTAAAGGTTTGCCTTTGAGGACAAGGATTATCCTGGTTAGCTCCACTTGAAGGAATAGACTTTTATTTCATGGAATCTGTAAGCATTTAGAAAAACCACTGTGGACTTTGAAAATACATTTAATACAAAATGTTGAAACCCATGCTTTGGCTATTTGTAGGTAGAAATGATCCCCTCTACTTAGGCAGAATAGGAGCGCCATTGCGTCCACAGTTTTCAGATTCCATTGATTAAACATAGGGACCAGCCAGCTGTGGAAACAATGTGTGTGAAGGCAAATTGCCACTTTGTTTTTCAATTCTAAAGCCAGTATGTGTGAACAACAAAAGAATTATCAAGAGATGACACGATTGTTAAATGTGATGATTGCTAATCAATTTTCCCTGATCACTTTAGTTCTACCATTCATAGTCAATCTATCATATTATATATAACTGGCTAGCTAAGAATGCAAACATTAGTCACACGTGTACCTTTCAATTTGATCTCTCAAGTTTTCTTTTGCTCTGCAGGTTTGAAAAACATCATTTTTCAGTATAATTACATCCACAATTCTAAACATAAGCCACACACTTGATTCTGCAGAGATAATTTCCTATGTTTCTAACAGTAGAGTGCAGTATTTTGCAAGGAGAGGTGACTCTGTGATTTAGCATATATTAATTTCTGTTAGATTGTACTTTTCTGTGCCCTTGGAATATGGTTCAATAAGAATGTGTGCAAAAATTTTTCCACTATAACCTCTACATTAATATCTTCTAAAGCTTAAGTCAAAAAATTACGACTTCAGCTAGGTTCTAGATTTAGTGACGACAAAGGCAATGTGGATTACAGGTGGAGAAACACTGTCTCCTAGATGTCAGCGTCCACCCCGGAGCCACATCTGCGGCAGAAGATTTCCTTGTTGTGGGTCAGGAAGCCTTCACCCACCAAGGAGACAGAACACTTCCCACAGTTAAAGCATTCGCTATGCCACTGGCGGTCTTGAAAGCAGATAAACTTGGCCCCTCTGAGACCTGTAAAGGAAATGGAGAAAAAGAGTCATCTATCCTTTCAAGGAATCGATTGAACATTTCATCAGGTACGTCTCCATAAACTGGAGACAGGGCCACGGGCACAGCCACATAGAGGCAAATAACCAGCAAAGAGTGCAAGCCTGTCCCTGTGTCCATCTGGGAATTCCTGTCCCGGGCAAGTCCCACCTATGCCGCATAAGCAGATTCCCAGGTAAATTCTGCCATTATCTGTAGAAGTCGGTTGAATCTGGACATAGAAACCACACAGTGTTGGAAGTAGATAAGGTTTGTCAAAGACAGCTAAGGGTGTGGTGCAGTGGGAGAAAGGCATAGGCTTTGTAACCAGAGATATCTATGTGTGAATATCATTTCCCTCTCTGTGTGACCTTAAGTTGGCTTAGCTAAAAAATAAAGATCAGATGAAACAAATGTATATTTCCTAAACTGGGGTCTGACATTTTAATGACTTTTAGTTTTCTTCTCTGCCCTCAGTTTTCCATGCTTAGTCTGACATATACTAAGTCCCTTGGTCATAGGGTTTTAAGAACAATTGTCAGAAAGTCCAAGGAGAGGATTTTCTCCAGGCTATCATACAAGGTCTGACTCAACTAAGTTCGTGAACTCATCCTAGAAAAAGTGCTACCTGCCTCAGTGCAGACTATCACTATGGCCACCGTCCAAGAACTCCCCTTGGGAAGCAATGTCCCAATGCCAATGCTTGGTCCATCATTCAAGGCAATCGTGTAACTCTTTTTCTGGAGTGACCAGAGTGATATGTAGCACTTTTTCTAGGATGAGTTGGTGAACTTAATCATATGATCATCCTAATGTGATGACCTTTTTACTCCAGTCAGAGAAAACTTCAGCTTTGGGTTGCAACAAAGATCTGTGGACTGAACTGGTCACTGTGGCCACTGAGACCAGCTATGCAGTGATTAGTTTCTAAGCCCATCATCAGTCCCCACCCCTGTGACTTGGGCCTCACCTGAACCATACTGTTTCTAGAATTTGAAACTTCAGTGAGGCTTTGATCTTTCTCTGTCTGATTCCAGGGTACAGTTCAAGAAGTTGTACAGGAATTGGGAACAGGTTGACATGATCTATTCTTGGGTCTTTATTTTCTTGACCCTGTTTTTTTTTTGAGTCTCACTGTGTTGCGCTTGGTAGAGTGCCGTGGCATCACAGCTTACAGCAACCTCCAACTCTTAGGCTTAAGTGATTCTCTTGCATCAGCCTCCCAAGTAGCTGAGACTGCAGGTGCCTGCAACAATGCCTGGTTTTGTTGTAGTTGTCATTGTTGTTATAACCTGCCAGCCCTGTTGTATGTGGCTGGCATCCTAGCCGCTGAGCTACAGGCACCAAGCCACCTGGACCTTTTCTCCAAGCAATCTTTGTGTTATGGACTTCCTCCAATTTGTTTATCATCTTCAGAATGAGGATTAGACAGTTCATGTGTTGATTTGCATATATTTTCAAAATATTCCATTTGGAATGGTGAAGTGAAAGGGTGAGTTCTAGTTGAGATAAAATCTTCTTACTTATGATAATGACCCATTTTTTCCATCCAGAAAACCTTACTTGTCTTTATTTAGTGGTTCATGAAGAAATTTGCGTCAAATTTCTCTACCTTTCTGGATTGAATTTATAGCTTGCTTATCTGTGATTCTATTACTACTTTCTAATAAGTGTAAATCAATTGTGTCCCAATTAATTCCCTTAATGTCATCGAAAACATTAATAAGCTGACTGTAAGAGTAATATTCTATATGTACATAAATCATGTCTGTTCATAAAACTAATTGTTACATATCTAGCATTTTCATGCTCATGAATTTTTAAAATATTTTATTAGTAAGTTTTATATAAGTGGCAAATGTGATTCTTCAAGAATTTTGCAAATAAAAAATAGTAACATCTAGTAGCAAGACTTGAAGAAAGGAATGACTCACGTGTGACATGTTTGTAAAATTGTTCCAAATTGGGGTATGTTTACTTCCTTAGGTCATGACACGGTTATTTGCAGTAAGAAAGCCATCCAGAAAACAGATCTCTGGTACCTGGTACCTGTTTTATCTGTTTTCATAGGATTTTGACAAGTCAGTGTAATAAGAGCTAGCATTTCTTGGGCCTTTGAATGTGCCCATCACTAGTTTACGCCCTTTGTCTGTGTTATTGTATGTAGCCCTGGCCTTACCTTCCCGCAGTAGATATTAACATCACATGCAGACAAAAGCCGAGGAACAAAGAAACAACCATTTGCCCAAGGTTACCCAACTAGAAAGCAGTAGATCTGGGATCCAAGCTCAAAGCTCTCTGCTTTTAGAGCCTGTGTTTTTCACCTCATGGAATTAGGTTTGACTTTATCTTTTGTAAAATATAATCAGGAAGATTAGTGTCTTTGTCTGAAAGATAGCTAATATGGGAGCCTGTTCAACTCTTCTTTCTGCAAATGAGGCAGATGAGGACCTCGGAGGCGAGGTAAGCTATTTGCCCAGGATCACACAACAGTCGGGCAGAGGAAGACCACATCTCTTACTTCCCAGGCCAGGGCACTATTCATCAATAGAGCTGCTTTATTTATTCACAATGCTTTGAGCAGCTAATCATATCTTAAAGGAGGAGAAAAAATTGTAGCTATACCTGGAGGTTGTTTAAATGAAGCAAGTTCATTGCGATGGGATTAAAAAAATTAACCTGATGATTTATAGATAGATTTAGTTAATACAAAATAGTATTTTGAAAACATTCTAACATAGATAGCTTCTTTTTAAAATTAGTTAATCTTTAATTGGCAAGTAAAAATTATATATATAATATATAACATAATATTTTGATGTTGGTACACATTTGGAATGGCTAAATCAAGCCAATTAAGGTATTCCCTGCCTCATACACTTATCTTTTTTGTGTGTGTGTGGTAAGAATCTTAAAAATCTACTCTCTTTGCAGTTTTCGAGTATACATAATAGGTAATTAATAACTATAGTCACTATGCTGTACAGTAGCTCTCTTGAATTTATTACTGTTGTCTAACTGAAATTGTGTATCCTTTGGCCAAAAAATACAAAGCTTCTTAACAGTTGCAGACAAATGGGGGTGGGGACGGTCAGGGACATGGGTAGGTGATGTATTGTTTGCATGAATGCCAACTTTCATGCATGAATTCTCAACTTTCCAAACATAAATCCATGGCACTATCAGAATTTCCTATGGTACATCAGCTCAGAGACCTCAACTTTACGAAGCACTACTGCACGGCCTATAGATAGCTAGCAATCCGATCGAGAACTGTTAAAGTGAATTAGAAGTTTTTGCAAGCCTTTCTGTCTCTGACATCTCAATCACAAAGCCAAAAGAGGATTAAAATATTTAGTAGACTTTCCCTTTAGACTGACTATTCTAGATTAAATATGTAATACTGCATTTGGGTTACTTTGGGGTTGGATATTTTGTTCTTCATCATCCTCATGTTTGCATGGAACAAAGTTGTTTTTCTTTGAACTTCTAAAGAAGCTGAGCTCAGTGATTGATCTGGAATAATCTATCAGAAAAATCATTTAGACACATGAATCTGTGATAAATCACAATTGAAACCCAAGTTCCGAGCTTGTGGAAGCTGTTTGAAGATATTATTAGCCACCTGGACCCCCAGAAAACTTTAAACCCACTTTGATTTGTTTAACTTTACTTCCTCATTGGAGCTCCCTTTTGCTCTGATCCAATTCAAGAAAAGTGTTGCTGTAGAATAAATTACCTGTGATTATAAATTTTACTAAGGAGATTCAGAGCTCCAGAAATTGTTGCATATCTGGAGGTGCCATTTTCTAACTAAATTCAGTGGAGATGGTGGCTTGTTCTCTTGGCTACCGGAGTTGCCTAGTGTGTAGAAGGCAGAAGGTGGAGTGGTTAAGAGTACGAGCTCTGGGCCTCAGTGGGCTGGGATTCCTAAAGCAAATCCTAGCAGGGTCCCAGGAGGTGACAAAGCCAAGTGATGAGACAGGGTATGAAGACCAGAGCAGGCCTGTCCCTTGCAACAGGGCAGCCAACTAGCTCCATGTGACCATGACCCAGATGGAGAAGGTGGATGGAGGCCGTCTGCTCTTCCATGGCTGGTTCTTCATTTACTTTTAGCTACAGACATGGATTTTACATTAGTTGTTTCCAAACATGTTCAGGCAAAACATAATCCACCTGCTGGCCAGATGTAGCCGCTGGGCCAATGTGAGATTCCGACAAACACGCGCCCCTGTATAGACAAACAGGATCATACTATTTGTCCAAGTGACTCCCTCCTTCCCTTTGGAAGTCAGCGAAATCCTGCCAAGTTGGGGTCTGCAGTGAAGCTCTTTCCTTTGGGTGGAAGATGCATGAAGTTCCAACTTCTATTTTGTTAGACATATGTTTGAAGATGAAAGAGGAGGAAACTGATGACATAATCTTTAATTCTATGTTATACATGTATAAACTGAACTAAAAAATTAAATATAATTAAGAATACCAGGAACAGAGAGTAGAAATATAGTATTTCCACCTCATTAAGTGACCCTAAACTGCCAAAAAGAATAGCTGTTGGGTTTCTCAAGTGTCATGCTAGCTTCAGTTTCTTTATTATAGGATTCACATTTTAGAAGCATCTCTGAGGTTTTTACCTTGAAACCTATTTAACACAGATCAACTTATCATTGCATTATTTGCAAGTCATGTCATATATATTTTTTTCAGTAAATTGCTGTCTTGTTTTCTTTCACCTGTTCATAAGTGCACTTACAATTGCAAGTGAATAGAGAGAAAAGAGAATAATACGTTTGTTAGAAGTATCTTAAAATGAAGTTTAATTAGTTCCTGACCTATGTTATCTTAATTATTATAGCTCCAGATGATCTATACAATAGTTGTGTTTAATTAAGAATCTTTTCTGTCTTAAGGATGCTTGGCCCCACCTACTTCAGAACTAAGGAGAATTCTGATTTATTAGTAACTCTTCCTTTTACTCAAATCCTTAATGGAGCTTTTGGTGAAGGTCTTCTTTGACCTCTCAGCTCATTCTGCTCTTCTTCCTCAAACTGAACAACCAGTACCATTAGGTGTAGAATGTAATTACCCTTAAGAGAGTATAGCCCCCCCAAATTATACTCTGTACTTTCCTTGGGGGGGAGGTCATGTAATATGTATACTAATATATGAACACCTAGTTGTGTTTAATCTCAAAAGGAAACATAAATGAAAGATTTCCATAAATTAACTAGACAGCATTTGACATAAATGTCTCATTGTCTGATCACATGGAACTAAAGAACTTACCAGTGATAGGTTTGAAACAGGCTGCACACTTTTTGGCATAGAGATAGTGGTAGCAGTCCAAGCAGAATGGATAATCATCTTTGGACATAAACGCTTCATCACAGAGCTCTTTCCTACAGCCACTACACAGAAAACACTCTTTATGCCACAGCTGGTCATGAAATGTTACTCCACCTGAAGTTATCACCTACAGAAGGATCACAAAAAAGACAATGGCCACGGGAGCCATTACAATTCCAATCATTTCATGGTTCTCTTCTCTGTCCACAGCTGATGCTTTGAGCTACTCTATCATCTTGGGTTAAGATGTTCTTTTCCTTAAACACATCTGTTTGTTTGAATCAGTGTGAGAAGCCAGAGGCTACAGAAATTACCTAGAACTTGAAAAAATTGAAAATTGCATCAAAAAAGTGTCAAATATGTATACACATTTTAAGAAAGGAAAAATCTGTATTAAAATTACGTGCTCAATATATACCAATAGCGTTTGTTATCTTGTGTATCCTATCTTGCGGCTCTTGTAATTGCATAAGTCAAATATGACTTGAGCATTATAATGTTAATATAGTTTTTTCCTTTCTTAAAATATACGTACCTTTTTTGGCACCCTCCATATTTTAATTTTTCTCTTGCAGTGGTAACAGAGAAAGGTAGGACAATATTGGACCCAAGAAAACCAAAATCAGATCCGCAAATCACTTCCTCATACTTACCGGACTTTTCTTATTTTGGTCTTCAAAGATCTGTCTTCAAACTATTTTCTATAGCTATCTCTAATTTTCAAGGATTCTAAAAATATTCAACTTTTTTCTTAAAGCTTTATACCAGCAGTAGCATTCCTGAATGGAATTGGTTAGCACTGTCATTGTTTTCTTGGCTGTAGGAGTTGCCTAGTATGTAGAAGGCAGCTGGTGGAGTGGTTAAGAGTATGAGTTCTGGGCCTCAGAGGGAGGGTGTCTCTTGGACAAACTAGTAATAATGCTAATAATCACTAACATTTTAAAAGTGGTTTTTCAGTCCTTAGCATTCTTCCAAGGATGACCTCTTCTGAATATTCTCTGCACCTCTGCACCATAGAGACTATAATTATTGCCCCTGTACAGATGAGCAGCTACGGAGGGTTAGAGTCATCAAGTTACCTGCCATGGCCACAGAGAGCTAGGATTCAACCCTACACAATCTGACCCTGCAGCTCATATGCTTAACTGTTAGTACAATACTGAGTCAGGTTACTTTGCACAGATAAGCAGTTAATGAGTCCTCAGTGAACGAATTAATAGATACTAAAGGACAAAAACATCCTTGGAATGCAGTCCAGCATTGTATGTAGCAATGGGGTACTACTGGAATCAGGACTCAATGTTATGAACACTGGTCGTTTGTGTACATTGAACCTTAAGGTGTGACATGATGATATTTTACCAGAGATGATTATTAATTTCTTGTAAGATAACATAATTTTTTTCTAAATCATTTTAATCCAGGAATTCTACTTTTAAAAAAAGGTAACATATCTTTATTGACATGTTATTAAGATCTTTATTGTTATTCAAATGGATAAATACTGGGCAAATCTTCTGAAACTATTTTTAAGTCATATCATCTTTCAAATCCATGGCTACTGAGCTCCTGGAGTTGCTGCAGAACCTGAAATGTGTCCATATAAATGCTTATGATTACTGAAGCAATGGGACATCTGAGATGGTTCCTATAACTTTTGTATTCAAATTAACTACATAGTGAAAATGCAGAGCCTATTTTAAACTATGCAATTGTTTACAAACTCAAAAATGTTATTTGTCTGTGTTGTCGACTTCTAAGAGAAGTATTCTGAAGAATTTTAATCTTATAACAAATATGCATTCCTAATTTGAAGCAAATTTATATCTTTCAAGTGAAGGCTACAACCCATTTATTGCACAAGAAGATGGGAAAAGGGGAGAAGGAGGGGAAGGGCGGGAGAGGGTGAGGGGAGAGAGGATAAAGGGCGAGATCACACTTGTGGTGCATATTCAAAGGGTCAGGAGAAAACTTCTAAACATGGATCAAAAATATTTTCACATAGTAAATGAGAAAATCTCATGAATGGTATGTTAACCAGGTGGATGAAAATATTTCCGATTGTATGTCAAGCCCACACACTGTACCCCATGATTGAATTATTGTGCACAGCTATGATTCAATAAAAAAAAAAAAAAAAAGAAAGTTGCTTTGTGAAAAGATTTATAAAAGTGATAGAAAATGTATTTGGGCATTGTTTTTGTAATTAAAATCTCAGTAAAGAAAACAAATGCAGGTAAAGATCTATATGTTACCTACTTTATTTTCTTTACAAATAAAAATGATTATTATATAGCATTAAGTGACAGCCGTATACAAAATTGGATGTTTACTATGATCTTAACTTTTTATAAAAATTTATGTAAAATGCCTGCAAAGAATTATGTTAAACGTGAACAATGTCATAGATTTAGGTAGTGTTATAGACTTACTAGTGATTTTTATCTATTTCAGTATGCTTTTCAAAAATTTTTCCAAAATTTCTAAAATAATTGTGTTATACTTTTAAATGAAAAAAAGAAGCAATTTTTTAAAAAGGATATATCCTTCTTCTGCTCCCAATCTTCAGTTCACAGTAAAGTAGTAGTATCACTTGACTTAGAGACACCGTAAGTGGTGGAAACCAGAAAGCAGTGTTCATAGATGAGCTGCAGTCCTCTGGAATTCTGGGCTGATGGCTCTGTAAGTACTGTGAGCACTGTATATGTCCCTCTTTATAATTAAGTGAGGCTCCTTGTTTCATTATTTAACCTTCTACTTGGATCTTGTCATGATATGCTAACAGTTCTTTGTTTTCATTTGTTTTGTTTTTGCCTAAACTTAAGCCAGTACCCATTCCATTTGCTAACTATCAGTAATAACCACTGAGCTGCATAATGGACTTATGAACTATTTGTGTGATTTATGAGAGGTGACTAGCATATGTTTTATGGGATATGAAGACATTAAAAGTTTGCCCTGGCCTCCTACACCTTTAATTGGGTTGGTTTGTGCTCCATGATTTTTGAATTTTATACTGGTTTTTATTAAGGTACAGTTGGTTTTTTTTTTCATTTTGGAAATGCTTGAGACATGTTTATGTTGATGATTGGTAGTTATGGAACAAAAGAATTTGGGTTGAATGACCTAATTAGTAGAATGACTAGAATACCAAACTGAGCCCAAATAAATAATAAACTCAAACTCATAAAACAGATGTTCACAAAAGCATGGGCTCTCTTCTAAAGTCAACAAAAAATAAACCAACATTGTTTTAATAAATCTGATAAGTAACTCTCTAAATCTCTTCACTGTCTTTCCACAGGAAAAAGCAGTTCCGGTATCTGCTAGAAACCAAAGGAAAAAAACCTGGTATTGTCAATGAAGAAAATAATGACAGCAAAAGACTCGTAGGAGAAAACACAAATCGTGCTACACTAAATTATACCACAAGAGAATTTTATAATGAAAAACTAGAGGTAAAACTGCCATTAAACTTTAGAATCTAGTGCCTAGATATGTCACACATAGCTTGGGGTTTGAAGGTTGCTTATTTCACCCCTAGTCAGTTAAGGTAACTTCTTTTTGTTCTAGAATGTTTGTCAGCCTTATATACAAAGCCGGGGACAGTAGGCACCAAAACATTAGGAAGAAATAGCCCTGAGATAAAGAAGAAGAGCCATGGTTCTGATATTTTTATTACTGCAGAAAAGTGTTCAAAAGAAATCTGTACAAAAATCTAGACTAAAATAGGATCAAGGGTCTGATCTATCTAAATTAAGAAAAGGGGTATAGGCTTGTTGTGGATACTTAACCAGCCCGTGCCAGACCAGCAGAGGACACAGCAGAACCTCCATTCTCTTTACGTGGGTTCTTGAAGTTTTTTTTTTTTTTTTAATTATTTTTTATTGAGTCATAACTGTGTACAATGATTCAAGCTTGGAGTACAGTGTGTGGGCTTCCCATACAATCGGAGATATTTTTATCCACCTGATTAATGTAACATTCATGATATTTTCTC
>CAUYRH010122287.1:0-14874 GCA_963574655.1 Perodicticus potto | reverse complement strand
AGGCGGTGCCTGTGGCTCATCAAGTAGGGCGCTGGCCCCATATACCGAAGGTGGCGGGTTCAAGCCCGGCCTCAGCCGAACTGCAAAGCAGAAAAATAGCCGGGCGCTGTGGTGGGTGCCTGTAGTCCCAGCTACTCGGGAAGCTGAGGCAAGAGAATCGCCTAAGCCCAGGAGTTGGAGGTTGCTGTGAGCAGTGTGATGCCACGGCACTCTACCGAGGGTGAAAAAGTGAGACTCTGTCTCTACAAAAAAAAAGAAAGAAAGAAAATATAAATAAATGGAATCACATACATGTATCACATTTGTAGAAATCTACAAGATTTCAATTCTTCCCAAATTACCTGCAAGTTTAATGTAATTTCTGTCAAAATCACAACAAGGTTTTAGTGGATAAAGACAAAGTTATTCTAAAATTTATAAAGAAAGGCATAGACTCTAGAATACCTAAAAACAACAAATCTTATAAAGTAAGAGGAATTACTTTACCTGATATTAAGACCTAATTTACATAGAAACTAATCAAGTTAGTGTGGCAAAGAGATAGACACATAATTAAGAGAACAGAAGAGAACCAAGAAATAGCCCCACATACACATGCACAACTTTTTTTGACGGAAGTGCAAAAGAAATTTCAAAGAAGGATTGCCTTTTTAACAAATGATACTGGAGTTATTGCATATCTATAGTGTGGTGTGAGGGAGAAACTTCCCCTTTCCATCCCCTGAAAGTTTGCTGAAAAATCAATTCACAATTAAGGCAGATTAATAAGAGAACGAGGTTGATTTACTGTGCATACGAGGAGAATCTCATATCCCAATGAGGACCAGCAATTTGTATACCCTCCTTTTAGAGGGGAGGGGGAGATGAGGAATACAGGGTGGACATAAAACTCATGTGCAAATTCCTTCATGTCCATCCTGTATAGTTAATGCTGTTTAAGGGCAATAAGTGGTTATTAGGGAGGATGAAGAGATACTTGTTAGAATGAATAGATGGGCGAAGCAGACTAACTTGTAAATTAACCTGGGAGAGAAGTATTATGTTTAAAATGATTTGGTCCAAGTCTGGTTGCATTCTTGATCTTCTTGTCTGCAAAACAATGAGGTAACAGGGAGGGGAAGGGAAGTCAGTTGTTCTTTTGATGTATCTATCAGGTTTATGCAGACAGAGGTACAGCCCCCTCCAACGCCTGTTGATCTCTAAGGGCCTTTAATGCAAAATACTCTTTATACCAATGAGCCGTATTTTGGGCTCCTTCAATGGGCAACTTAAATAAATAAACAAACCATGATTTATATGTCATACTTTATACAAATATGGATTCAAATTGGATCACAGACAAGAGTAAAAAGAAAAACTGTAATTATTTTAGGCAAAATCAGAAGGAAATCTTTGGGTCTTAGGGATAGGCAAAGAGTTCTTAGACTTAACTTGGCACCTATAGCTCAGTGGTTAGGGCACCAGCCACATGCACCAGGGCTGGTGGGTTCGAAACAGGCCTGGGCCTGCTAAACAACAATGACAACAACAACAAAAATATAGGCATTGTGGTCAGCATCTGTATTCAGCACCTGTAGTCCCAGCTACTTGGGAGGCTGAGCAAGAGAATCGCTTAAGCCCAGGAGTTTGAGATTGCTTTTAGCTGTGTTGCCATGGTACTCTACCGAGGACAAAATAGTAAGACTTTTTCTCAAAAAAAAAAAAAAAAAGGAGTTCTCAGACTTGTCACCAAAAGCCTAATCTAAAAAGGAAAGATTGATAAATTGGACCACATCAAAATTAAAAAATGTTTGCTCTGAGAAAGACTCAGTTAAGAGGATGAAAAATGACAATAAATGTGTATTACTACACAATTATCAAAACATGCTACAGGCTGGGGAAAAAAAATATTTGCAAAACCACATATTGAACAAAGGACTAGGGCTAGCACCTATAATACCTATAAAAATAACTTTAAAACTCACCAGTAAAAAATAATCCTACTGGAAAATGGGCAAAAGACATAAACAGGCATTTACAAAAGAGAATATACTGATAGAATATAAACACATCTGAAAGTATTCAACATCATTGCCATTAGAGAAGTGCAAATTAAAATGTCAATAAATGTGTATCACTACACAATTATCAAGATGGCTAAAATAAAAAATAGGGACAACATCAAACACTGGAAAGCATGCAAAAAAAACAAGATCATAACATTGCTGGTGAAATGTAAAATGGCACAGCCACTCTGGAAAACAGTGGGGAAGATTCTTATTAAATATACGATTGTCATATGGCATTGCACTCCTGGGCACATATGTACCAGAGAAATAAAAACATATGGTCACATAAAACCTATACACAAATGTTCATAGCAGCTTTATTTGTAATACCAAAGTTTGAGAACGACCCAATTGTCCTTCAAAGTTTGAATGGCTAAACAAACTATGGTATTTCTGCATTACTTAACAATATTACTTAGAATATTACTTACCAATATTCAATATTCAATTCAATATTATTAACGAACATTACTTAACAATAAAAAGGAACAAACTATCGAACCACTCAAGTTGTATGAATCTCCAGGAACTTACTGGAAAAAAAAAATCTCAAAAGTTTGCATAGTGGATGATGCCATTTATATGACATTCTTGCAAGACACAATTATAGAAATGGAGAACCGATTAGTGGTTTCCTAGGGTCAGGAACAGGCTTCAAAGAGGGAATTGGTTGGGACTGTAGCAGGAGACCAGGAGGGGTTCTGGTGCTGGCTCCACAGCTTTACTGTGTTAATGGCAATATCCTGGCCTCCACACGGTACTGTGGTTTTGCAAAACCTTGTCGTTACCACTGGGGGAAACTGGATCTCTCTGTATCATTTCTTTCAAAACTGCATGTGAATCTACAATTATTTCAAAAGGAAAGTTTTGATTTTAAAATGAAATAACTATTGTATTTATGTACAATGAGATAATTGATATTAAAATTATAATATTATGACCTACATAAAAAGAGATAAACCATGTTTACATATTAGAAGACTCAGTAGTGTTGACATGTCAGTTTTCCCCACAATGATCTATAGATTCAATATAATTCCAGTACAAATTTCAGTAGGTGCTTTTTAGAAATTGACAGATGGGGCAGGGCACGGAGGCTCACACCTAAACCTAGCACTTTGGGAGGCCGAGCCGGGTGATGACTTGAGCTCAGGAGTTCGAGAGCAGCCTGAGCAAAAGTGAGACTCCCATCTTTACTAAAAATAGAAAAACTGAGGCAAGAGGATCGCTTGAGCCTGAGGTGGAGGTTGCTGTGAGCTATGATGCCATGGCACTCTACCCAGGTCAACAGCTTGAGGAAAAAAATAAGAAATTGACAGACTGATTATGAAATTCACATGGAAATGTTAAAGACCTAGATAAACCAAAATAAAACTCAAATCTGAAAAAAGAAAAAGCTGGAGAATTTACACTACCTGACTTTAAGATGTAACCAAGACAGTGTGATATTAGTGTAAAATGGACAAAACCAAACAGAAAATCCAGAAATAGTCAAAGAATTTTCAACAAAGGTGTTGGCAATAACGTAAAGAAACTCTAATACTCATACACTGCTGGGGGGAATATAAAATGGTATAACCATGTTGTAAAACAGTTTGGAAGTTTCATATAAAGTTAAACATATTCCTGACATATTCTCCAGCTATTTCTGCCCATGGTATTTACCCAAGATAAACGAAAGCCTATCTTCACGAAAGACTTGTTCACAAACATACATAACAGCTTTATTGTAATAGCCAGAACCCAGAAATAATCTGAACGTCCAACAGCAGGTGAATGGATAAACACGTTACGATGTGTTCATACTCTAAAACACTACTCAGCCACAAAAAAGAAATGAACTGCTGATAAAAGCACCCACAGGGATGGATCTCCAAATCATCATGCCAAGTGAAAGAAGCTACACAAAAAAAGAGCTAGAACTTGTGCAACATTCTTGAAAATGCAACTAATCTACAGTACAGGTGATCTCTAAGTTGCAAACATCCAACTTACATACAACTCAAACTTAATGAATGGAGGCTATTACGGTAGGTCCCCAGGTTAAGACACGTGACTGACATACAACTCGCATTTACAAATGGAGGCTATTGCAGGTAATAGGTAATAAATGCAACTGTTCCAACTTACACACAAATTCCACTTAGGAAAAAACTTACAGCACTATGTCATTTGTAACCCAGAGACTTCCTATAACTGAAAGCAGAACAGCGGTTAACTGAGGATGGAGGGGAAGGAAGGGAAGGGACAGAGGGAGGGATTACACAGTGATGCAGAACGTTTGAGAGGAGACAAAGATGTTTCTTATCCTGACTTGGGTGATAGTTTCACAGGCATTATGCATATTTTAAAAAGTACCAAACCGTATACTTTAAACACATATAGTTTATTGTATCAATTACACTTCAATGAAGCTTTCTACTTTTTTAAACATATATACAGACTCCCAAAGCCCAGAATCAGAATGTTTCAGAAGTGAAACTCAGGAATCTAACACATAGTTAGATTTGAATGTGAAACCACTGAGTTGGCTGTCATAGGAGATAAGCTATAAGAATCAGGGGGAATTGGGCGGCGCCTGTGGCTCAGTGAGTAGGGCGCCAGCCCCACATACTGGGGATGGCGGGTTCGAACCCAGCCCTGGCCAAACTGCAACAACAACAACAACAACAAAAGAATCAGAGGGAATGGAATGGGACAGAATATAGTGAGATGTCATTGTACAGACCTTGGAGTTCTAGCCACAAAGTCTTACAATTTGCCACACAAATACATATACTTTCTGAGAAGGGAAGTGACAGAATCAGAATAAAGCTGCCCCAACTTGACAGCTAAAGGAAGCTCAGTAGCAGTTCCTTTGTGTTCGCATAACGGTGATAACTGTGTAAAGGAAAAAGAAAAATCTCAGGAACCCACCCAAATTTATTATGGCAAAGGGGAGAGCTGAGCCTGGGAACTGAGGGACACAAGCACTGCCATCCTCTCCCCAGTTAGGTGTAGGAGTCCTATTTTAGGAAATATTAGCATGACCCCATCTCTACTAAAAATTGAAAAACTATCCAGATGGTGTCGCGGGCACCTGTGGTCTCAGCTACTTGGGAGGCTGAGGCAGGAGGATCACTTGAACCCAGGAGTTTGAGGTTGCTGGGAGTATAGGCTGAGGGCATGGCACTCTGACCTGGGCAACAGAGTGAGACACTGTCTTGAAAATAAGGAGAAGGGTAGGGAAAGTAAGGGATGGGGAGGGAGGTATGGGGAGGGGAGTGGAGGGGAGGGGAAAAAAGAAAAGAAAAATAAAGGGGCTTACAAAATGTCTAAACAGGATTTTTCTCTTTGGACTGGGTATGGGAGGGAGAAGTCTGGCTGGCACGATGGTCAATATCCTTTTTAAAAATTCACTAAGGAATTTACTAGAGCCATTTCCATTGATGAACCACATCAATTGCTTTTGATTTTTCTTAAAGTAGCAGCAATGCTGTATTTTCTGGCCAAAGAGGAAACCACTGACCAATGATGAGATGAGCTGGGTTTCCATTAAGGGGGAGGAACGGCA
The DNA here is from genome assembly GCA_963574655.1 of Perodicticus potto. NCBI lineage: Eukaryota > Metazoa > Chordata > Mammalia > Primates > Lorisidae > Perodicticus > Perodicticus potto. The sequence continues at coordinate 9,273 of CAUYRH010122287.1, read as the reverse complement.
GTGTCTCTTCCTATCTCAAGCAGAGAGACAAATATTTACACTTGGAAACAAAACCCATCCTGAAGATAAAATGTCTTTAAATGTCCCCATTTGGAAATTCTTCCTTCTGTCCTATCTAAATTCTTCAGCGCTTATCTTGAGCCTTTTCCTCAGGAGATCATTAAACAGTTGTTTTTGGTCTCAATCACAACTATACAAGCCATCACTAAGGTGCTGGTCAACTTTTCTTCTAGGCTAACTTACCCTATTTCCTTCTTCTTTGCCAAGCACCATCTTTTTGGCTTGACCCAGATTGTTATCCAGTTTGCCCTTCCTTTTCCTGCTGCCCCACTCCCAATTCCCACATTAAAGTGGGTAAGTTTTCTTATCCACCTCCCAAATGTCTCCTTAGCCATCTGTCTTCCCTCCCTCCCAATTTCTCCATCTCTTCCAAAGTTCAACCCCTCATCAGCTCTCCCTGTCTGTCATTACTAACACCTCTGCCCTCTCCTGTCTCCTGCATCCTAAGCAGAACTGCGGACAAGGACTCTCTCCTTGGCCTGGCCATGATCATACCACTCCCCTACTCAAAGCCTTCCCTCGTGCATATAAAATGAAGTCTCTGCTCTGCAATCTTGCACTCGTTCCCCATCCTCCATGATCTGCTCCAGCTGATCTCCCACTGAACCACCTTTGTGCGTCCCGTGGTCCGATCTAGCCTGCTCATGGACAGGCACTGTCAACCCCCACATGGTCTCCTGCTTCCCCTGCCTCCACCAACCTTCATTATTCTTCTTTTCTTCCAAAGCTTAGCTCTACCTGCCTTCCCAGTCAGAGTGAATTACTCTGTGTTCCCTGGTTACACAATATACATTTCTATTTATAGTGCATAGAGCTTTGTAAGGTTGAATGTGTAGTCACTGAATATGGGCCTAGCTTCCTCACTAGAAAGCGAGCTCTTTGTAGGCAGAACCAGGCCCTACACCTCACTATGAGCTCCAGGTCCCTGTCTTAAAGCAGGACACGCCGTGAGTGATCGTGAATGTTGGTTGAATTGGGTTTGAAGAAAATATGTGCCCGTAGGAAAGCTGTGGGCCCACGCAGTTTCCTCTGGGCATGTGACTTCTGTTTTAGAAGATCTGTGAGGTCAAATGACTCAGCAAAATTTTGCAGGCCAAATGACAGGAAATGAGAGCTTCAAAAGCAGATTTCATTACCACTGATCTAAAACACATGTGCCCGGAAGCCGGCACCTTAGCACCGTAGCTGGAGAGTGTTTCTACAGCACACAGCAGGGGTCTGCAACAAGACGCTCCCCTGGCGTCTGATGCCCAAGGAGGGTGCTGGCAAGGCCTGGAGGCCCTTGAGCATGCGTACATACAGAGTTGTGCATCCCTTATCCAAGAACTCCACATGATTTTTCACACAATTGAAACTTGCCCCCATAGGCACACACATTTTTTTCTTTAGATATCAAGTCTCCCTCCGTTTCCCAGACTGAAGTGCAGTGGCTCAATCGTAGCTCACAGCAACCTCAAACTCCTGCACTCAATCCTCCCGCCTCAGTCTCCCAGGTGGATAGGATTACATGCATGTCTCCATGCCCAGGTAATTTTTTTATTTTTATGTTTTTGTAGAGACAAGATCTTGCCATGTTGCCCAGGCTGGTGGCACCCATTTCTTTTAAAGTAAAATATTTTGATAAAGCAGATTCCAAAAGGAATGACACAATCCCACAATTCTCCATCTTTTCAAGCTATAGGGAATGTTATGTGACCTCTTCTTGATAGAGCCCAGCCGATTCATTGCCATTTCTTCTACAAGATTTTCTACCCCAGTCCTGGAGAGGTAAGAAGCCATTATACCCTCGAACAATAATAATTACAGCAATACTAATAGCTAACATTTAGGAGCACTTTCTATGTGCCTAGCACACCGATAAGCACTCCACATACATTATTTCATTTTGGCTTCACGATAGTCTTAAGAGGTAAACACTATTTTTCACAGATGAGAAAACTGAAGAGCAGGGACGATGAAGTAACCTTCCCAAGGTTGCACAGCACGTTAAATAATGGAGCTAGACCCTCACCTGGACAGTTGGGTTCCACAGCCCATGCTGGCAAGTCCCATACTCTGCCACCTCCCTTGGTACAAGTTAGCTTCAGATACAATGACCAGCTGGTCCGAGAGCTGACCAACTAGGACCCCTCACAGCTCAGGAAGCACTGAGAAGGTTGGGGGTCCACAATTTAGAGCTAGAAAGCCTCTGCCAGGACCCTTGGCTTTTATAGGCCCTGCACTTTGGGGTTCTGACACAGCCCTACCCCTCCCCTCCTGGAACAAAAGACCACAAAGGGCCTTGCTAGCCCCTCCCCAAAACTTCACACCAAAAGACCCTAGCCCACCAGAATCTTCCAAGAAGCAGTGAATCGATCCATCCCCTACCGCCCATAGAAAAAGAGGCCTCCAACTGCGCTCAGTGCAGGCACCATCTTTGGCTCTGCCCAGGCAGGTTGGGTCTCTATCCCTTTCATTAAACCTGGCCTGAACCTCTCCATTCTCGGGTTTTGTGTCTGGGTACACTGGGTCAACCTTTTACTCCATTCCTCCCCAATGGTCCATCCCCAACTGTGAAGGGTAGGGAAGGACCCTGATAGCCAAGCAAGTCAAACTGTTAAGTTCGAGCCTCTCTCTGCAGGGCCAGATAGAGACACAGGGTTCCCTAAGATAGCTAATAACACAGCTCCCCTTTAAGGCACATTTGGCCAATGTTAGTGGTGGTGAGAAATGTCTGTGGATAAAAATCACATTTTTCTCTCCTTTATATTCAAAACAAGAGAATGTTTACTTGCACTTATTATAGGCAATTTCCTAAGCAAAACTGTTAAGTGAGTATATTAAAAACCTTATCATTTAGATCATAAAAAAGAAACGCCTCATTCCCAGGAACAGCAAGGCACCATGCAATATTTAGTTTCCCGGGTCAGCTGACGAAAGCATGGCTCCAGTCTCGGGGTGTGGGGAGGTCTCAGAGGTGAGGTCCTCCCTGCTACATACTTGGAGGCGTCACAAAAAGTAATGCTTCCATGAGAAGATCGAGGATGGTGAGTTTTGCAAGAAGGACCTGCTTACTCCCACTGCAACAGTTGTAAGTAAAGCCCTAAGTGAACTGGCATGGCATTTCTAGTTTACCCCAGTGTGGTGTGATTGCGCTTTGAATGCCAGGATCCTAGGCAATGTCCTTACTGCCCCGGGACACCTCCCTCATTTGGCTTGGTCTTCTGGCCTGAGAAAAGTGAGTGGACTTGGTGACCAGTCTCTTCCTCCAAGACCTTTTCTGAACTCTTCTGTGGCTGGAGAGGCGGAGGTTAACGGCAGTCTGGCCCCCAGAACGGTGGGGCTGCTATGTTTGGACTGTGCTCCTTCCTCATGACATGAAGTGCTCCTCTGAGAGTTCAAGGTTAACTTCCAGGCAAAACAAGCTGAGCAGCTTTCTGCCTTGCTTTCTGCATCTGCACAAGCCGGGGAAAATGTTGGCTGGAAGATTCAACATTTAGGGAAGGAGAAGAGGCTGAGGAAAGCTGACTGGTGCAGTGGCAAGGCCCTGCTCTCTCCCCAGGGGTTATCCTGGACTCTCCCGTCAGCAGCCTCTGGCAGGAGTGGAAAGGAACCATTCCCCTGGGGTGCCCTGGACCCTGCTAATCTCCCAGCCTCCCCCGGAGGGATTCCCCAGGCCCCAGAGGAGCAATAGGAGTCTGGGGGGGGGGGCAGTCGGATTGGTCTTTAATGAACTAAATGACTCGTTTGGACGCCAGAGACCAGATAGTTTGCCACTGCCAGAAAGATGACTAATTTGCTTTTTCTGAACTAAGCCACAACAACAAAAATGTTCTGTGAAAAATTATAAAGGCATTTTTAAAGGACCCTGGAGTTTATGTTTCTGTTCATTTTATCTCCTTAATTTTAACTTAACTATTTAGGAAATTGCTTATTAAAACCAAAAGGTAAAGATCTTTTCCTCCTTCAAAAGCAAACCAAACCTAGTCGGTTTTCTTTCACGAGAAGTTCACAGCATCTTCCTAGAGGGAAGTGGTTTCCTTGTCTGGGCAGCCCAGTGCGACTTTGGCTCAATCTCCATAAATAAAACACTGTTATTTAGTTTTTGCGTTCCCCAACTTTCACCCACCTACACAGTTCATGGGCTTTTGAATCTCCCAGGTAATTTTTGCTAATTGCCATTGACACTGTTGAAATACTGTACCGTCTAATACTATCATACCGTGGTGGGATTCTAGAGAGACCTGAGCTTGGCCTGAGCACAGTCAGAACGTGAAACAGAATCTCTCACTGCAAAATGTGCAAATCTTATCTTCCCTAAGAACTTAACATTGGGCACTTCAAATTCTATTCAGTGACCTCAATGCCTAAAGAGAAAAACCTGCTCGGGGCATCCAGGTTATGGAAACACAGGAAGAAGATGCTGACCACAGAAGATAGACTCAGGCATGTTAAGCTTTTTCAAAGTGTTGAAATCTCATTTCAAACTAATGAGCTCAAAACCAGTCACAATTTCACAGTTCACGTGTGTAAAACGTTACGCTCCAAAGCATTGATGACATCTTTAAAGTTAAAATATAGCGAAGTTATGGCCCCTTGACAATGGAGGTACAGAGAAAAAGCTGTAAAACTCTTGTTCTTAAGCCCTTTGATTTCAATTTAAGGCAAATTAGGTACAGTATATCCTCATTATTCCCAAGTGACACATTCAAAAACCTGCCTACCCTCTAAAATTTATTTGTAACTCCAAAACCAATACTCGTGGCCCGTTCAAGGTCACTGCAGACCTGCACAGAACAGAAAAAAAATTGAGTATCCCAGTGAACTCTTTCTGACCTCATATCAAGACCCTGCCCTGCCTTCCTGCTTTGACACTCAGACTGGAAACAGGTATCTTTTTCATGGTCTATGTAGTCACGTTTCTTCTCATTTTTCTGCTTTTTGTTGGTGATTTTGTTGTTTAAAATGGTCTCCAAAATATAAAAGCTTTGAACTCATAGAAGTAGAGTAGGATGGTGGTTGCCAAGGCCTGAGGAATGGAAGAAATGAGATGTTAGTCAAAGGTACAAATTTGTAGTTGTAAGACCAACAAGTTCTGGGGACTTCTGTTAAGCGTGCACTGTTACGGATGTGTTAATTAATGTCATTGTGGAAATCAATACATAACGTACAAATATGTCAGATCATCACATTGTGTACCTTGAATATATGCAAACTTTATTTGTCAATTAAGTATTTTTAAATAAAAAAAATAAAATTGTCCCCCACTATAGCATTAAAGTGCTACATAGTGTTCCAAAAGCACAGCGTGCTGATGTGCTTTATGGAGAAAACACATGTTAGAGAACCTTCACTCGGACATACATTATAGTGCCTTCGGGTATATGTTCAATGCTAAGGAATCAATAATGCATAATAAATAAAGTGTCTTCAAAATGAAACAAAGTTGTGCATCAGTTGACAAAGTGCTGTGATCAGAGGTTGGCAGGAATCTAGCTCTATATTTCCCTCAGGAGAAAGGGTTCAGTATTCACTAATTCAATGTTCACAGCAACTTTATAAAACATAACTACCAGGAATAAAAAGAATTGACTATTGCCTCAAGAGCTTATCATTGTCCTTTTGAGGGAATTTAGTTCATGTGGTATCTCTTTGTTGCAAATTTTTGTTCACCCACTTGAGGTCCGTCTTCACGTTCCCTGGTTCTTGGTTCCCAGTACTGAAGAATGGTTAACTGGTACGGAGTGGATGGAGGGAATGAACAAGCCAAACAGCAAGATTATTAAAGTTCAGTACGTTCCAGAGAGGGAACGGGTCTATCCCAAGGAGTGGAGAAGATGCCGGGTTTTTAACACATTTCTACTTTTATGTCTACATGTCACGGTATGCCAAATGGTGGGGACAATATTCATGTTTGTTCTTAGGGAGGAGGTGAAGAATTGTCAGAACCCAGGGCTTTCCCCCTTTTAGGTCTTACATGGTCAATTCCTATGGTTGCCATGGCATTTATAAAATATTGTGGTGCAGTGGGTGTGATTTTTACCATGCTAGGTCACTGGAAGTTGATGCCAGTTCATCCACGGACATGCCCCAAGGTGTTTGTCTCTGTGGTTGGGCCATCTCTTTGGTTTGTAGGTTTCTTATCCTTCTCTAATTGGCTGCAACAGTATTTCTACAGACTCTCCCTCACCTGGGCTCTGCTCCTATTTCTCTTTCCTTCTGGTCCCTACCTAACACCCTCACTTATTAGGACTTACCGGGGGCACAACATGGTAGTGCCTTAGAGGGTTCAGAGGTGACCGAAGCTAATGCCCTTGCCCTCCCCATCAAAAAGTGGAGTCTATTGCCCTCTCTCTGACTCTTGGCAGAACTTTATAACTGCCTTGATGAATAGAATGTGGCAGAAGTGACAAGGCCTTTCAAGGCTCAGCCATAAAAGTTGATACATGGCGCGGCGCCCATAGCACAGTTTGTTATGGCACCAGCCACATGCACCAAGGCTGGCGGATTCAAGCCCGGCCCAGGCCAGCTAAACAACAATGACAACTGCAACAACAAAAACAAGCCAGCCATGGTGGCAGGTGCCTATAGTCCCAGTTACTTGGGAGGCTGAGGCAAGAGAATCACTTAAGCCCAAGATTTCAGGTTGCTGTGAGCTGTGATGCCACAGCACTCTGTGGAGGGCATCATAGTGAGACTCTGTCTCAAAAAAAAAATTAAATGAATAAATTAAATAAAAGTTGATACAGCTTCCCTCAGGCTCTTTTTCTGGAGCCACTCACCCTAGGGACATTGGAACCCAATCACCATGTTGTTAGGAAGCCAGTGCACCTTGTGAAGGTCACTTACATGCATCTACCTTGAGCTGGCCGTCAGCATCAGCTACTACACGTAAGCAGGCAAACTCTAGGCACCTGCCTTGGAGCTGCCTCAGCAGACACTGGGTGAGCAGAGGCAAGAGTGTTTGCTCAGAGCCCTGCCCAAGTTGCAAATTCGTGAGCAAAATAAATGTTGCTATTGTTCATGCCACTGAGTTAGGGAGTGGTTTGTTATGTAGCGATAGAAACCTGATATACCATTCTGACAGTCGCTCAGGCCCAAAACCTTGGAGTCAGCCTAACCACCTCACTGCTTCTCATATCCACTTCAAATCTATCAGCAAATTCTAATAAAAAATGTCCAAAAGCTGACTTCTTCTTACCATCCATTGCTGCCACCAGTTCCGATCTGTCACCACCATACTGTGTGTGATTTATTGCGACAGCTTCCTCACTCACCTCACTGCTTCCACCCTTGTCCTTCTACAGTCTAATTCTCAACATAGCAACCAAGGTGATCCTGTTAAAATGTAAGTCACATTGCCTTGACCCTCTAATCAAAAGCTCAACGGCTTCCCACATGACAGTACAATATGCTCCCACCCCTATATCTTCTCAATCCTCATTTCCTACAATTCTCCCCCTCACACACTCCTCTGTATCTCCTTGGCCTCCCTAATGTCCCTGACACATACTGGGTCTGTCTCCACCTCTGGGCCTTTGCACATGGTCCCCTCCCTCACCTCCATCAAGTCTTTATCCAGATGTCACCTTCTGAGCAAAGATATCCTGGCCACGCTGTCATCCCCCTGCACTGTCTTTCTCCCTAGCACTTCCCACCACCATCTAAGCTCCTTATCTGGTTCATTGCTTGATGCTCCCCCTCCCCATGCAGAGAGCCCCACAGAACACACACACAGCTAGTTAGCTTCATCAGACAGAGATTTCTGTCTATTTTACTTGTTGTATCCCTAGTGTCTTAAACAGTACTTGGTTAGCACCTAGAAGACCATTCATAAACATTTGTTGACCAAATGAATGGGATTGTGTGCTTTGGTTAAAGTCCTATCATCTAGATAGCCATGGACGAATTTGAACCCAGGCCATTTTCTCCAGTTTTTATCCTAAGTAATATCCATCAAGATATCTTCAGCTATAATAATGGGATGCTCAGATAAAACAAAGAAGAGAATATATTATCTTACAAAATTAAATGTCTTGAGGTAGGCATTTCCAGGGTTGATTATTCATAGCACAATGATAGTATCCAAGACCTAGATGTTTTTCATCTTTTCTAATTGCCATCCCTACTTATCATAGCACATTATATTAATATTAATATCTCTCAAAGATGATCACACGTGCAAATTTATCTCATAGCCCATGCTCTTCATACTCTGTGATTGACAACTAAAATGCCTCTCACCAAGAGAGGGGCTGTGTTCTTTCCTCCTCAACTCTAGGCAGGGAATTGTGCCTGTCCTAATCCACAAAGTGAGGCAGAAAAGATGCTTGTGACATTTAAATCTAGGTGACAGAAAGGAAACAGCATCCACCTGGCTAGCTCTCTCTCCATCAGGACCCTTGCTGCTGGAAATTATCTACCATGTTGTGAGGAAGCCCAGGACATCTGGAGATGCTGCCTGGAGAGAAACTCAAGCCTGCCTTCAGCGGGAAGCACCAATTGCCAGCGCGTGAGTGAGCTGTCATGAAAGTGGGTCCTTCAGCCTCAGATAAGCCTTCAGACAGTTATAGCTCCAGCCAACCTGTGATTGCAGCCTCATGAGAAACCTCCAAGCTAGAACTGCTCTAAAATTCCTGACACATAGAAACCAAGGGACATAATAATTATTGTTTGAAGCCTCTGAGTTTTGGAGTCATTTGCCAGGGAGAACTAGATAGCTAATATACTTGACATGCTGTCCTTGGGCTTGTTGCCCATAAAGCATAGTAGATAAAGCTCCTGATAACACATCATCATTTCAGATAAATATGATAATATTTTCTGGACAGAATCAAATTAATCTTATAATAGGCATCAAGCAACTGCAGTCTTTTGAATCCAAATCTAGACACAGGATCATATCACTAAGAGCTGCAGGACTGGCTAGCTCTTTATACCCCATAAGCAAGAGCAGGGAACTACTCTAAAATATTTTAGACAATCCACTTAACCTTTACTAGTCAATAGTAACCTCTCTAATGAAACCCCATTTTTTTTGGTAAATATATGTATTTTATTATTCTACATTACATTATTTCCCCCCCCAACCCCTCCGTGGTAAGACAGAATTGATTTACAGAAAAGAATACAGAAAACACCAAAGCTCCTGGTAGAGGGAGAGATTTCAAGTGGGGAGAGAGATGCTCTCTCTGTTCCTCTCCTGGTCTTTCCCCGTCTCCTCCTCTAGGCCTC
>CAUYRH010122282.1:0-15651 GCA_963574655.1 Perodicticus potto | reverse complement strand
CGAGTAGCTGGGACTACAGGCGCCCACCACAACGCCCGGCTATTTTTCTGTTTTGCAGTTTGGCCGAGGCCGGGTTTGAACCCGCCACCTTCGGTATATGGGGCCAGCGTCCTACTCGATGAGCCACAGGCACTGCCCCATGAGGCCAAGTTTAAACAACTGTTTCCTAAAAGAGTATTTTTAGGCTATCTTAAAAGAAAAGATGCAGTCTAGAAAGCAAAATCTTTACTGAACTGACTAAATTTGATTTCTGGTTATATCTTTCTCAAGCTACCCAAAATTAAATACTGCCACACCCAGATTCACATGATATTTATGTGCTTTAAGTCATTAAACTATAAAGCCTTCAATTTTGTAACATAAGTATGTATAGAACTGCTGATGGTCATTTAAAGGTCATTAAGTTCAACCCCTCCATTTACAAATGAGGAAATCAAGGTCTGGTGATCACCCTAATAAGGCCAGAAATGCTAATAGCAGAGCCAGGTTTGAACACAACCCCAAATACTTCTTTTATTTCTTAACAGGTAGGAAAGTCTGTTATATGCTACCAACTTCTGATCATTAACAACAAAGAAATAGCGTGACTGATTTAAATACCTCTATTTAGTAAACCTTGCCAGACATTTATTATTTAGAATATTATAGCTGGTACAAGTTAGATTTCTTTTCTTTTAGTTCTTTATACTTCAATTAATCATAACTGCTCTTCAGAATTATTAAGATCTGCACTTTATTGTGGTTTCTCAAGCACTAAAAAGATTCTCTAATTGGTTGATTCCTCCTTCCCTTTCCCGATGTATAGCAACTGGTGTCAGCCCAACTGGATTCCAAAGAGATTATGGAACTGCTTTCCCTTCAGAGTTCCACTAATGTTCTTAATTGACTGGTTACCAGGTAATACCCAGAAGAAAACAAAGCCTTGCTTTTAGAACTGAGCGCACTGGTGTGGGACTGAATTCAGAATCAGTCAAGTACATAGACAAAATAAAGAAAACAAGAGGCAGCCTGCTCATCTCCCTATCTGATTCAAAAAGTAGCAACCAGTTTAAAACTGGTTAAAAAATACTCCTTTTACAAATTGTACTACCAACCAGCAACAAATTCACTGAGTTTTCTCTCTTTTCCCTCTTTTAGCTTTGGTATTGAGAATAGTGGTGACATGAGGGGTAAAATAAATTCACAATTCAGGGAGACGATGCTGACAAATTAGTTAGCTGTATACAATATTCAGGTAGAAATTCCACGCATATTAGGAAGTAATAATATTGTGAACTGTTCCTCCTTCCTGTTGCTAAATCAAATGCAAAGAGAATCTTGGATATTTTTATGACATTATGAATCAGGCAGCGCGGCTTCCTCTCCCCCAAAATTACCAAACAACATAGTCCAAGACTATGTAAGCGGGTCAAGGAAAGCCTTAAGACCTTCCAAGAGAATAAAGGGCTTTTATTAAGCAGGTATTAGTACATAGCGCTGCTTATAGTGGCTGTCAGGAAATGAGACAGCAAGAGTCATTAAAATTTTAAAACACAAAAGAAAAAACTAGGAAAATCACATGACACTTTCAAACATACACATACACTATATTAATCTGAATGCGGAGCATAAGCAATATAGACCTTTATAAATGTTCTGGACCCCCTTCTCTTTTATACAGTAGGGAGGCCCCTAATATTCATCATTGATAAACTGCAAAGTCTGAAATCTTTTCTATTTAAACATCATTCAGATTTCATTTCTAAATGGAGAATATTATATTTTTATATGTCCATATGATAAAATCTAAGCTTAAATTGTACACAAAACTTAGGGATAAATGTAAAACATAAAAGAGAAGCACTTGTCAATTTGTTGCCTGATTGTTGCCTATTTCTGATTTATCTGTTTATCACAAGCAGTTTATTCCTCTACCAAACCCTGCCTTAAATGTGTGCCAAATGAACTTAAGTCACAACAGTCACAAAGTAAGACAGCCTTATTACAACTGAAAAGAAAAAAATGATAATGACTTAATGAATCATTTATAGATACCCTTAGGATCTTTCACCTAATAACAAAAGTTTACTATTACTTCCCCCTCTTTACCCTTACCTCTCACCTAGGTAAAATCAGCATTGCAACAGCGTTTTAAGATGACCATTCAATTTTGTGGGCTCAAAACAGGATTCCTGGTGCTCAAAGTTCAGGATTAAGATAAGGGGGCTGCTTAAGTAATCATGGACTCACATCATGGATGACATAAGACAAATTCCCCCTTTATGACAACTGCTTATATGATTTGCAGAACAAATAAAAACAAGGGTCAAATACTACATCACAAATGTGTGGAGGCAGAGGGCAGATCACTACTGCTGACTAACTAGCAGGTATTATGCAAGTGATCAGGGCAGAGGAAGTTCTGGCACACATACAAGATATGTTTAGTATGAACCGAGTTAGTTTCAGTTCAGAGGCTAGAGTAAGGAAGACCTCCATCCAACCCTACCAGCACATCACAGTTCACATACCACAATTTTCTTTCCCAGGCATTTTCCCTCCCGCTCCTCTCCTTAACCTCCCTCCCCGCCACAAAATACAAAACAATAGCAACTCCAAATCCAAAAAAGTACAGTCCAACTATTCAAAATCCACACTTTTGTAAGCTCCACCTACACAGTGCCATGAGGGATTCAACCTATCCTGATCAGAAGCAAACCAGAAAGCAGGCAGCTGCTCAAAATTAAGAATGGCCTCGCACCAGCAACACAAAGAAAATCATGACACACGACTTTGCCCTCCTCTTCCTCACAGTACAAGTTACCTCAGCTCGGAAGCCCAGGTCCCAATCCTACAGCACAACTTAAGCCAAGGAAAAAGAGAAAGACTGTTTAGGATGTTCCATTTCCGCAGTCAGGAAAGGGAGAGTGCAGGAAGAGAGGAAACACATTTCATTCCTAAGTAGCCACACACAAAGTTAATCGGAGCCCAGTTTAAATTGGACTCGTTGCTATGTTCCTTACTCTATCACTCACAAGATTTCTAGCAGCAAGGCAATTTTCTACTCTGAGGAGACCTCAACCACTCCCCTGCTAGACTGCTCTGATTTACTTGGTTGGTATCATCCAAACTGAGCAAGAAAGTTCAGGAAGGGTCTGGCCAGACTTGCAGGGCAGCTGCTGACTGACTCTGAATCCTTAAGACACCTAGTATTGAAAGATCCCCAGTTTGCCAAAAGACATTTTATACCACCTAACAGTTATTTACTCAGGAGAAATCTGATTATAAACCCAAGTAAAATTAACTTGTTTGCCTTATCCATTTCTTCTTCATGGTACTTTGAATCATGCCCTGGTTAAATGCTCCTTAAAGGAATATGTCCAACTAAACCTTCAAAAAGGTCGGGAAAGTAGGAATAGGGTACACAGTAATCCACTCTCAAATTGCCACAGGCAAACTCATTAAATAGAAAAAGGTTAAATACTTGTTAAGATAAGAAAAGATATCCCCTCCCCCATTCCTACTTGAAATTTATCATTCTAATATTAAAGCAACAGAACCTATTTTAGTTCCTTTCATTTTATAAAATTTTATTTATTCCCAAATTATTTCCAATTCATAACATAAGACATGATATAAGTAACAGACAAAATTTAGTCCCATATTCAGCAGCTCTCATAGCAGGTTTCCAGAGCTACCTTAGTCTGGCTAAAGTCAGTATCCATATAAAATATCTGTTCTAACATATCTGTATCAGTATACATGTTTTCTAAAATAGACGATTAAGGCACTACACTTTGGAATGTAAGAACATGAGGAGAATTGCATATCGAAAGAAAATTTAAGGTTTTCTGGCCATTATATATATATATATATATATATATATTTTTTAAGTAGCACTAAATCCATTCTCTCCCTACTGTAAAGATACAGAATTTAAATAATTATGCCCTCCTACAATGACATAAAAAAACTTACATGAAATTAATCTAACAAGCTTTGCATATTAGACTTTTAACTTTCATGATTTTCTTCTAGAAAGATTATTATAAATTCTTTCATTCGGCAGCAAGAAAAAAGAGGTGCAGATGGAGTCATTGCTTGCCCACTAGTTTAAGCATTTGTTTCACACAAAATCACAGCAATGAGAAATAGTGGGGGAGGGGCCCCTAACGAAAACAATTTAACAAGTATCTTAAAATGCAAGGTCACAACACCTTTGACAGTCAGGAATTTAAGACAGAATTTTTGGAGGAGAAATAGAGCTCTTAAAATAAATCGTTATTAAATGAATCCATGAAGCAAGTGAAGCAGTAATCTGTGTGTGACTGGATAACATGCTTCCACTACTCACTCTACATAAGCAATTGGTCTCTGGGAACCAGGGGGGTATGTAAAAGACTGGCACTTTACACAACTTGCTTCCCTGAATGCGATCACTGTTGCTTACATTCAAATCAAGTATTTGAAATGCCTGAAACTCAGAGGAATTGTGGTGGATATGCTGCATTGCGTTCTCATTCTGCCTTCCAAAGATGGAAAGCAAGGTACATTCTATAACAACATGAAGAGAAAAAGACTTCCTTTTGCTGATATTTCAAGGGAGAAAATGACGGCATCCTGACTCATAAATTTGTTAATATCTGAAGAACTATAATATTTTGTTAATTTACAGATTGCCTTTGTTCTCTCAATAATTTTGCTGTCTGATTTTGGCTTTCTAGTGTAATGAAGCTAATTAAACTGTTTTTGATTCAACCACTATCATGAAATTGTGGATTGTTATATTCTGTTCGACATCTGATATTTTTTTTTTTCTTGTAGTAGGACATCTGATAATTTTTCAGCACATTTCTGTCTCTATTCCAGTGCTGTCTGCCTCTGCCTCCATTCTGTAAACCACTACTTCTTGGTTTATACCTACGTCCCTTTATTTCCTTCATGCATAGGAAAGTAAAAAAGCTTCTATTTCCAGAGGTCTCTCTGACTATACACTGAATATAATGCCGCTTCATGAATCTGTTTTTCACTGTGTGCAACCTAGGCTTCAGAAAGCTGCAAACAGATGTGTTCGCATGTGGTTTTAATCTATTTCACGCTGCTCCATTTCTAAATAATAAGTACCAATTTCATAGGGGAGAAAAAACATGAGTAACAGTAAGATATAATATTCCCCAAATAATCATCTGAACATCTCCAATAGTAAAAAATCTTTCTGTCTAGGTGAAGAAAATACTCAATCTAATCCTAATAATATTGTGGCAATGCACAAGCTCCCTCCTGGGAGATCAAAATTCAAAATTGGCCTGTAGCTCAGGCTCTTAGCCTCAGACTGGGCGTGTAGTACAGAAAATGAAATCAGTCTCTGGGGAAGAGCTTCTGTGGACTGTCACTGGTGCTGGTTATAGAGAAGGCAATACACGATTTCATAGATAAAAAGAACTTACAGACACATCAGATGACCAGAGAAAGGATGTAGAAATAAGTAAGGTACAGGGAGGTCCCTCTTCCTCCCCAAAGAGCTAAATCCAGTACATGGAAAAAAACCATCGCAGCCTTAAAATTCTTAGAAAAATAATTAAAAGTAAACTGTAAAAAAACTAAGGTAAATTATGAAATGAAGGCTAAGTACTTCTTTTGAACATTTTAAAAAGAGAGAGATAAAAGGTTTCCAACCAGCTAGTTGGAATCAACAACACATTCACAAAGAAATTCAAAAACTGATTTGAAGGCTCCTAGGCACATTAAGCAACTTGTTTGTTGATACTAAAAACAAAATTTTTAAACCCCAACACATCAAAGAAGATTGTTTTTTCCCAAATGGAAAATATAAACTCAGTTTTCTAGCTTTTTTAAAACATTAAATTAATAATATAGCCATACTAATAGATTCAATTTGTAGTTTCTGTATCAGTTTTAGGCTTTGTTATGTAAACACACACATAAACCACATATCTATGAGGAAGTGGAAATGAAAAATTTTTATAAAGGAGTCATTTATAATATCTTTTATAAAATTGTTTTTAAGATAAAAAGAACTCAAGTATAAAATTTGCCTTCAAATGGAGGAGTCTTCTTAAAACAGCTTTCAAAATTTGGCTGTTTTAAACAAACCAAGCATCACTTCTTTAACTCCTTTCTTTCCCATTTCCTCATTCCCAGTAATCATATGACAGTGTCGTTGATTTTATAGTAAACCAGAGGGATTACTGGATATGGGATATGTATTTCACTTGAAAAACAAATACTTTTCTGTTTTACAAGTTGGAGAAGAGAAAATGGTTCTGGTGCCAAATTCTCAAACATGCAATGTTAAAATGCACCAAATTAATTAAAAGAAACATTTCCTTAAAAAAAAGAACACACAAAAAAAAAGCTTTTAAATTAATCCTTTCAGTGAATTTTTGTACTTTTTTTCCCCTGATAGGTGTATTCTCTACTAGCCTCAGAATTAATGCCGATTTTTTACTTTCTGTGTCTAAGCAAGCAGAGCACTGGGAGAGAATTTTATTTATTTTCAAAATGAATTGGCAGGTGTTAGATACCTATTTTAAAATGAGAAGGCTTTTTCTCTTTTCTTTTTTTTGAGACAGAGTCTTACTCTATAGGCCCTGGGAAGAATGCTATGACATCACAGCTCGTAACAACTGTAAACCCTTGGTTAAAGGGATCCTCCTGCCTCAGCCTCCTGAGTAGCTGAAACTACAGGCCCACACCACAGTACAAGGTTAATTTTTTCTATTTTTACTAGAGACAAGGTCTCACTCTTATTCAGACTGGTTTCAAACTCCTAAGCTCAGACAATCTACCCACCTCAGCCTCCCAGAGTACTAGGATTATAGGCGTGAGCCACCTTGCCAGGCCTTATTATCACCTTAAAATAAAATCTCACAAAATAACAAATAAAAAACAAATACATTAATTAAAAAAAATCAAACATAGTGTTCCTAAAACAACTATCTAAATGTGAGGAGAGCTTGGCAAGAAATAAAACATTAACCTCAGCAAAACAACACTTTGTTGTTTTGAGCAACAAAGTGTTTTGAACTTTGTATCACAATGATACAAAGTTCATGATCTTAGTTTAGGAAAAAAAATCAAGTATAACTGTGGTCTGGCATTTTAGAACCACTCATCTGTGAATTCTTCACCACTCTTTGAAAAAGAAAATACAGAAAGATTATTTAATATACTCAAGCCAGATTGGCCCCTAAACTTAAATTAAAACTGGCTTTCTCATCCAACTTACTAGATATTTAGTAACAATTCGTATCATATTTTGAGTATCATCTACTAAAGAGGCAATATGCTGAATTCTTTCACTGTGGGCAAAATGTCATTTAACCCTTTAGCTTCCACAAAGTGTAGTTCTAAAACCCACTGTCTTTCTATTCTGCCATGCTACCTTCCATAAGTCACAATTTTATCAGACTTAATTTTTTCTATCATCAGACTTAACTTTTGATTACCCCTACAGAATTACCTTAAAGAAACTTAATTTATGTAAAAAATGGTCAGAAGGAACCTAAAAGGGAATATAGAATAAAGGTGGAACTTTATATAATAACCCATTTAGCCAACTAGAGGAAATAAATAAACCTGAGGAAGAAATCTTGGCTAAAACTTGGAAATCCTACTGTTAATCATATTAGAAAAATGTATGTGTGCATACCATTACAGCTAACCTAGAACTAGTTATAGGCTTCCTTCTTAGAAACATCACATAATCACCTGTTTATATCTACTGCTGTTTGTAATCTATGTTTTCTCTAATAAAAACCATACACATTTATCATGAAAAATGATTTCTAATTACTTGTGATCCTTAGTATCTAGTGCCATAGGAAGTTCTCAAAAAAAATGTGCTAAAGGAAATTAAACATTTAAGAATAAACAAATGTCCTTTAGCTACTTTTTCTGTACTTAAGGTTCAATTTTGAAATAATTATAGATTCACAGGTTGCAAAGTATAGAGATCCCTTTGTCCACTGCTTTCAAATGGTAACATTTTACATAACTATAGTACAAAACCAAGAAATCGAGGTTGGTACAATCCAATAACATTGTTGGGATTTTTCCTTTAGCTGCTTTTTGACAGTATACACTTTTTCTCATGCTAGAAATACACTTTGACTCTATTTTTTCTGAGGAGATCACAAAGGGTCAAAGGAGCTGAAGGACCACCTGAAGTTATAGTGCTAAAAAGTGGCAAAAATAAAGCTAATCCTGAATGAGAGATCTTTTTCTCAGATAAAGAGCATACATCTGGATTAGATACATTCTTCAAAATATTCTTATTCCGAAGTTACCCATCAGATGAATGCTATTTTTCACACATTATTTTTCATCTTTCCACAACCCCGAAAACTTTCCTCATTAAAAAGTTAACACTACTGACCTATTAAAAAATGCTCATCAGTAATACCAAAAGCCAAACTCAAGACAAAGCTAGGCTAGGCTGATCACCACTTGAAGCTACAGGCTGCCTTGCCACCTTTGATCCGTGAGCAATGATTTTCAGTTGGTGAGCCACAGCACATTGGGGTACCATGAGAGGATCCTACGTGTGCCGCAAACATTTTTAAAAATCATCAATTAAATTATTTGCAAAAGAAGTGCAAAGCACAGTAATTATATCCATTTTTTACTCTTTTTTTGATTAACATAATTTAAGTATGCCAGGGAAGTTTAACTATAGGTTCAAGGGTGCCATGAGATAAAAAAGGTTGAGAAACACTGCCCTAGACCAAAGTTCTATTTCTAGTGCAAAGCAGTGTCATAAACACTGAATCACCCAGTACATGAATGAATGAATGGGCAAATGAATGCACAAGTTAGCAACTTAAGTGAGATGACCAAATACACCAAACATACTAAAAGATGGTCCTACCCACCGATCTAACAGAGGAAAATAAACCATCAAACAGAAAGTAAGAGAAATGAACACATAGCACATCATTACCCCTTGAAGAAAAAACTAACAACACAACTACCTTCTTTGTTTTGTTTAATTAAAATACCTATGGCCTAAAAAATAAAAATACAATAAAATAAAACACTACGGCCAAACTTGTTTTCTCTCTCTGAGTTCTTTCTCAGCCTTGAAGAGCTCTAAGTGAACAGTGGGGGTGTGAGCTCCCCACTCCAACACTCTTGCCTCACTTCCTGCCAAAAACCAGATTCCAAAGACTCAGATAAGGCAGAAAGAACACCTGCAATCATTCCACCACCACTTTTGTTATCTGTTTGCTGAAGCAGAGAAAAGAAAAAGCCATTTTTACCTTTACCCTTTAAAATACCAGCCACTTTTCCTCAACTATCCAGCATTTTCACTCCTTTCTCTGTACGCTGTAGTCACTCACTCACTCTCTCCTCCTTTCTTTTTCTCGCTCTCTTTCTTAGGTAAAATAATAAACTTTGTACTTGTATCTTTTTTTTTTTTTTCTTGTTTTAGACAGAGTCTTAATCTATCGCCCAGGTTAGAGTGCTATGGCCTCAACCTAGTCACAACCTCAAACTACTGGGTTTTAAATGATCCGCCTGACTCACAACCTCAACTACAGGTTGCCTGCCACAATGCCTGGCTAATTTTTCTAGTTTTAATAGAGATGGAGTCTCGTCTTGCCCAGGCTGGTCTCAAACTCCTGAGTTCAAATGAACTTCCTGCCTCAGCCTCCCAGGCGTACAGGTGTGACCCACCATGCCCAACCACTTTCCACCCTAATCACTGTGGGAGAATTCATCCTCCAACCTACTGTGAACACCTGGTAAGTTTCTACTCTAACACAATCCAAATCTCTTTTTTTAAAAACTGCTTTCTAGGTTTGAAACATGGCAATGATGTGGACCAGCAACAAACTACCAACATTACAGAGGAGCCCTGGATGAGTGAATTTATGTGAAAATGTGAAATGACCAAGAGCTTCGGGGCAGATTACATGCTCATGATCAACATTTAAATATGATATTGGGAGATGTGGAAGAAACTGAGACTAATACAGAAACTGATGAAGAAACATATGAAGAGATACATAAATCAACAAAACAGAATATTCCAAATTTCTTTTTTTTTGTAGAGACAGAGTCTCACTTTATCACCGTCGGTAGAGTGCCGTGTCGTCCCACTGCTCACAGCAACCTCCAACTCCTGGGCTTAGGCGATTCTCCTGCCTCAGCCTCCCGAGTAGCTGGGACTACAGGCGCCCACCACAACGCCCGGCTATTTTTCTGTTTTGCAGTTTGGCCAAGGCTGGGTTTGAAACCGCCACCTTCGGCATATGGGGCCAGCACCCTACTCGCTGAGCCACAGGTGCCGCCCATATTCCAAATTTCTTTGTCTGAGGAGAGACAAAGAGATGGATGGTGCCCCCCCCATTGAGAGTTGGCTGATACAAAGAATTTATCCTGAAGGAGACTTTATCCAATTGCCGCTTTAAGTGTGCAAGACATTCAAAAGAGAAACCTGTATAATTCTGATATTAAGAAATGCCCAAGGATTCTTCCACTCCTGAAATGAGTTTGTAGATAATGCACAACTCCTTAAGCTAAATGTCATTTTCATTGTTCTCCAACTTCCAATGAATGTGATCACAAAAAAATAAATAAAGAAAACTGCTGCCTATAAGCTGGGGGCGGGGTGGGGAGAAGAAAAATCATTTTATGTGGTAGTTTTCACAAAATCAAAGAAAGGGCTCTAAGAGAACATCTAGTTTGATAACTCTGTCTACATGTTAGCATCATCAGAGATATTAAAAAATAACATGCCTAGTCCCCACCCTATAGGTAGGTGACTATGAAAGTTTGGGAACAGACTATTATATGGTCCATTATTTCAATTCTAAGAAACACAGTTGATACTATCCTTTTTGATCCGTCCATGCAAGTTCCAACTTGCTCAGTTAGTGCTGCTGGGAGGGCTTCATTTGTTTCCATCTGCACAGATTTTATATTTCTCGATTTGTGTACATCTCAAAACTTTCATGATGACCCATATATAAAATGGAGCCCAGGCATTTGTATTTTATTTTTAAAGCTCCCTAGGTGATTCTAAATCTCTTATTATAAAGATGAAGAAACTGAGGCCTAGTGAAACTGAATGTCTTAATCAAGATAATGCAGCTAGCCAGTAGAATAAGGACTAGAATCTAAGTAGGAATACTACAATATTTTTAAACATAACAAACAGAAAAAAATGCAAGAATCGTGAAACTTGGTTTTAACTTTGAAACTGTTGGCCATTTTCTAAAACAAGAAATTAGGAAAAAAGTCCGTCCACATTTGAATTCTTCTTGGTATACAGTCGCAGTCAAGCGGGCAGACATAAACCATTGAGGCACTAAGAAGTTACTGTGTGAGGATATGAGAAAAGCAAGGTGAGTGGGTCTTGTCTTGTCCACTCTTAGCAATTAGCACTCTTATACTGCACTGCTTACTTGGTCTTATGATGTCCATCAATATGCTTGATTTTTTTTTTTTTAACCAAAAGAGGTACATGTATAAAACTGATGGAACTCACTAGATACAAAATGTGACTCCCTAATTCATATCTGTCACACTGCTCATCAGATTAAATAGGTAATACATATTTTTAACTATTTTCTAATATCAACTGGTTATATTTCTAAACTTACCTTTAATGGTATCATTTTCAGCTCTCATTATGTCAATGAGTGAACTCTCCAGTGAGTGCATGTCAAATGTCCTGGGGCGATCCTGTAAAGACACAACAGACACGAACCACTTTTTAAAATAGTATTTTAATGTAAAAGTGGGTAATAAGTTCCATTTGATGAGATACAAATCAAAAAGTAGCAATTTTAACATTCTCTATGTATAAGGTACATTATTATTAAATATTTTTATATTGCTTTCCATACATTAAAAATCACAAAAGTGGCTCGGTGCCCATAGTTCAGTGGTTAGGGCACCGGCCACATACACGAGGGCTAGTGGGTTCGAACCCAGCCCGGGCCTGCTAAAACAACAGTGTCAACAACAACAAAAATAGCAAGGCGTTATGGCAGGCACCTATAGTCCCACTTACTTGGGAGGCTGCAGCAAGAGAATAGCTTAAGCCCAAGAGTTTGAGGTTGCTGTGAGCTGTGATGCCACGGCACTCTACCGAGGGCGACATAGTAAGACTCTGTCTCAAAAATAAAAAAAAAAAAAAATCACAAAACTAAGTATACAGGGCACAGCAAAGAATAATTTGATTTCTAACAATAATTTCAACAAAAGCATCACTTTTATTCATAAAGTAGAAACCATTAAAACTAATTTCCATATTAAGAACATTAAAATAAAAGTGTAAAAACCATTAAAACTAATTAAATTAATAAAAATAATTAAAAAGTAGAAACCATTAAAACTAATTTCCATATTAATTAAGAACATTAAATGTAAAAATAAAATTCTTAATATTCCTACAACTTAAGATCGCAATAATATGGTAAATCTTTCCAAACTTGTTGCAGTAGCTATCTGTTAGCGTGATACCTGTATGTGCTGTTCAGAATAGCTGTATTTTCTTATAAGCTAAGGTTTGAAAATAAGACCAATAAATGGCATAGCATCCCAAAATATTATTGGGAAATCTTGAAAAATTATGCCTTTATTTCAAGAAAATAAAAATATGATTGATATATCTATCACTTTATTATCAAGGCTGTCCTTGAATGTTAATGAATTTACCCCTTCTTAAAGATTTCTTTTTAAAACTAATAATCCATATGGAAAGTACCTAAAAACCTCCTCTCTTTCCCCCAAAAGATACATTAAAAAAACACTTTTGGTAGACTCTCCCCTCCCTGATATAAAAATAAATCTGGAATAATTAAGCACAGGACTGCCCTCATTACTGTCAGGAGGCTTCCTCTCAGGAGAAGAATGAGAACAGCACTAGAGAACTGCTGAAGCATCTTCCATCCCTCCCTACCCCTGATGCAACATGTTATTAGGTCTCCAAACAACCCAGTCATTACTTCTGGTAAATAAAGGATAAAAGGACAACTGATCAGAGTTAAAATCTGGATGAGAAAACCAAAAAAAAGAACCCTTGATTCTTATTTACCATCTCAACTTGCAAAGTTAGCCTTGATTTTACTGCCATTAACATTAAAGGGAAGAAAGGGTGTGGAGTACATTGCTGGTCTAAAACCCTAGCTTCACCAAGTACATTTCAAGGATGCGTGAGGAATCCGAAATACACAACATCCCAACCGCTCTGGCATTCCTCAGGATGAAGAGCACTAACAATTACTAAAATTAAAAGTTTAGCTTGATAAATTAAAAGGAGATGAAAACATTTTAAAATTAAACTCTGAGAGGAGGCAATAACTCATCTTCTGACCCACCTTAAGAATAAATAATGTACGAACATACACAAAGGCCAGTGCATGGTATCAAAGGGTGAAAAAGGCTTCCAAAGGAATCTGACAAGCAGGGTGCTAAAATCTTCTCTTCAGTTACATTTCCTTTTACATTACTTTTAATTCAAAGCTTTGGCTTTAAAAAAAATTCACCTCCCAATTTTAGTCTTTTTTTTTTTTTTTTTTTGCTTTTACCTAGTCTTTTCTTCTTTGTGGCAATTCTTGTCTTGTTATATTTATCAGGCATCGCAGCTCACAGCAACCTCCAGCTCTTGGGCTTAGGCGATTCTCTTGCCTCAGCCTCCCGAGTAGCTGGGACTACAGGCGCCCACCACAATGACCGGCTATTTTTTTGTTGCAGTTTGGCTGGGGCCGAGTTTGAACCTGTCACCCTCGGTATATGGGGCCGGCGCCCACGCCACCCCCCAATTTTATTCTTTGTAGAAACAAACTTGTTGGGACCTCACTTTTCCACTTTCCTCCTAGCTGTCTTCTAGAAGCTCTAGGCTGACAAAGCATGTCCTTCGCTTGAGAGCATTTTAATTGACCTGACATTTCTCTGTGCTTCTACAACACTTCTCACCCTGTGTGATTGTTATGCTTCCCTGAAATAGGGACCACTCCTCCTGATCCCATCTTATCATGGAGGTACTCATTAATGTTCACATTTTACCTCTGCAACTTGAGGAGTCTGAGGGCAGTTATATTTGGATAGAATCTATTACACGCATTAGAGATAGGAGAGAGCATTGCAGGGTCTTCCCCAGGGCAGGAAGGTTGGGGTGAAGACAGGGAAGAGGGGACAGGTGCCTTAACATCCTATTCTGCTCTAAACTGGTACGATTCCCTCCAGGACATCTTTGTCACCTTTTCCTCCTGATTCTTTCCTTGTTATCCTCATCTCAACAAGAACTATCTATAGAGAGGCAAGAGGACATATGACCTGAATCAGAATTTCTAAGTTTAGTATTCTTAAAAGAAACTGTTCTGTTTTTATACTTCCTTATCTTAAGCACTGAATTAAATCAAAACCCCCTACAGCATATTCTTTGGGAAGCAAAGTGGACTTGAGGCATAACTTGAGGTTCAGAAGTTAATACAAAGTTATATTGTTCTATTATAGAAGCTGGATTTTTTCTATTTCAGCAGTCTGCAAACTGCTATTGAGCAGTCTACAAACCACTCCCATAGCTGGGCCATCCACTCTTTTCACTCCCATTACAAACCAGTCTCGGAGGCAATAATTCTCGGTGTCTGTCCACTGACTGTGAACTTCCCAAGGGCAGGAGCCCTGTCTTTACATCAAATGTTCCAACCTGTCCATCTAAATAGGGTGATGAAGTACCAAGATAGTCATGTCTTCTGCTCACAGGACTGCCCAGAAAGGCGTAGGTGGCAGGAACGCCCTGGCAGATGATCTCTATTTAAGTATTATCATTTTCTGTGTATCATGCATGGTGTGAAACAGGTTGAGAAGCATCACCCTACATTTCCATATCACTGTGCCTCACACAAGTCCTGGCAGGTATAAAGCATGCAGATGTTTGTTAAATCAACAAAAGAATGAATCTCTTCAAGGAATTTTTTTTTTTTTAGATAGAGTCTCACTCTGTTCCCTGGGTCAGGTGTCTGCCTAGCTCACAGCAACCTCAAACTCCTGAGGTCAAGAGATCCTCCTGCATCAGCCTCCCAAGTAGCTAGGGCTACAGGCAAGAGCGAAAATGTCCGGCGGCTAATTTTTCTATTTTTTAGTAGAGATGGGATCTGGCTTTTGCGGAGGCTGGTCTCAAACTCCTGATCTCAAGGGATCCTCCTGCCTCAGCCTCCCAAATACTTGAAGGTACTGAGATTACACCTTCAAGTAATTTTTAAACATTTAAAAATTTCTTCTCTCCTACTTGCTTATCTCAAGATTTTTTTTTTTTTACATTTCCCCTTTTCTTCTATAGAATTTTGTTTTCCTTTGTCAAAATAACTAATGGTGGGAATAGGGAGAAAAGAGATTTCAGTCTATTCTTTTTCATACAACCAGCATGAATTCCCAAGCAACCTGGGAATTTCCAGAACTTGCATTTTGCCAATCACTGGATGACAAGAGCACTGAAAAGAAGCAGTTAATAAAAAATATAACACAAAGTGTTTGTTTCATTTGTTTTATGAGAGCTATTTCCAGTAAGTCCAGAAGCTTTCTTTTAATCTCTCTCTTTCTGAATGTAGTACTAAAATTTAGTAAACCACACCATACCACTCCCCAGTCCCAAGCATCTTGCCTGGAATATAAAGAGTTTTGCTAAATTTATAAGCA